>LPNX011183284.1:122811-216326 GCA_001517045.1 Pseudotsuga menziesii
ATCATCGATGTATTTTTCACTCCTCCCAAATTGAATTTCCGACATGAGCCTCACATTTAGCCTTAACTCATCTACCACTTGAAACGTTGCCCTCTTTTTCCTACAATGTGCTATGATGATCACTCAAAATATGTTTGCTCAAAAAATTTCCTAATAGTGAAAAAAGTAATTCAATTACCATTGTGATCTTTGATAAACGGATACATATTTTGTATAGATTATCCTTGCATGGTTTGATATTCAAATACAACAAAGTTTTGAAATATTTATACGGTAGCGGAAATGTGTTAGTATACAACAAAATGGCTAAAATGACAATTTTTTGGAAAATTAGCCATTTTAGCCATTTTAGCAAAAATGGAGACTTTTTGGAAAAAGTCGGGACTTGCCATTTTGGCCATTGCGACTTTTTGGAAAAAGTTGAAAAAGTCGCGACTTTTTGAAAAGTTAAAAAGTTGTGATTTTTTCCAAGCGATTTTTCGGCTTAGGAAAAAAACCGCGACTTTTTAAATAGTCGGCGAATTTTCGGAGAGTTTTTCAACACTAGAACTCACATCTTAGGATTATTTTTTATTCTAATTTAAAAAAAAGTTATTTTTTATTATAATTAAAAAAAAAAGGGATTTTTCTTTAAATGTGGTTTAAACACAAACTGACTTTAATTTGTTTTTTATTAACATGAAGACCACTTCAAAATCGTATATAAATGTATCTATAAATATGCTCTATAAAAAAAAAAACAATTATAAGCATCGATACTTAACTAAATATTACAACTATAAGAACTAAGCTAAATAAATCTATTATGCTCGGGTTGATCAATTTAACAAGAAACAAACTCCATCCCTCAGAAGACAAACCCAACCCTTGTCACATCCCGTACAAAAGACACCAATTTCATTCATTAGAGTAGGAGGAACTCCACTCACCTAAAGTCCACACCTCAATGAACATGTTCGTTTAGCGAAACCTACACTCCCTTTGTTCCGTTTGCAGCACTCATTTAGGGAAAGACATGAGCGGGAGGGACGGGTCCTTTGACAGGTATGGACGGGGATAGAACTCAACTTTCTGCTTAGATAAAAACCTGCGAAATTGAAGGCCACGTCCATTTTCGCGGGGTCTTTTTTGTGCTTTTTGGTGAGTCCGAGCGAGTAACCAACAAGTAACTGGTGAGTCTTCTGATTTTGGCGAGTATCTGGCGAGTTGGTGAGTCTGTCCCTGAGTTTGAACCGGTTACTTGTTTTCAGCACTGACTCGGGCAGACTCGCGAGTACCCGCGAGTCTTGGCCAAGTCGTGCTTCATTGCTTTTACCCTTGTATAATTACTTGTACAATCTGAGGGGTAACAGGAAGCAAGGTTCTATAGTGTTGATATAATGTGTAGGCTGGCACAAAATCTTGTCTACTTGAATACAAATGTATTCATTTAGGTCATTTGACAATTTGACTACCATATATATCCTCCTACTGAGCCCTAGATGAAATGCCCTCTCGTATTTGTGGCAAACAAATTTGCATAAAGGCTTTACTAACCTTTACAGAAAATGCAAGAAGTGAACTTCCAAACCAATGAATTTGACCAGATTTTTCTACCACATTGTCCACAGTGAAATAACATAACCTACCTATTGTGATACATGCATGTCACGTTCTATATAAAAATAATGTAACTTGTAGCCTCATGAAATGCAAATATGAAGAAATTGTTACTCATTATGTGAATACTCTTGATGTTTAAACAATATGGCTCTTATGACTCCCTGGCCTAGAAACTAATCATATGTTCAAAATGGATTTGAGCCACAAACTACTCTATCAAACTATACTAGCTATAATAAATCTGAGCTTCCTTAGATTCACCAATAGGAATTTTAAATTGTGGACCAAAAATTGGTTTAGATTTGTTACATTGTGGTAGGCCCTTAGAACAAATTTTCTTTCTTTGTTGTTGCCATGGTGCTTCATCTGTGTTGCAAGTGTTGCAAAATGAGCAACACAAGGAGCAAACTAGTTTTATCAATGGCAAATTTGTTTTTGATAATTTTATGACTATTTGGGAAGGTCTTGAGTGGACATGGGAGTCTAGCCACAAGGAACTCATTTAAAAATTGACTTGGATGAAGTGTATGATAGAATCAAAAGAGACTTCATACTTAACATGTTGGATTGGTTAGGGTTTGGCTCTTTTATTAGCAGTTGATGGCATCTCTATTTTCACGGGATTTGACTAGAGTTAGTGTGAATGGTGTGTTGGCAGAGTCTATTCAATTGCAACATTCTATTTTGCAAGGATACTTGTTACCCCTTATTTGTATGTTATTGCAACAAATGCCCTAGAGTATTAGTTGAAGGCTATTAGGTTACAATGGAAAATTAGAGGTATCTCATTGCCTGGTGGTAATTAGCTGCCTAGTGTCGACTTTGGATGATTCCGGTTTAACGCCTAAATTTATTCGGACACTTTAGCAAGAGTTGTTGGGGTGGTTGTTATTAGCGAGGAGAAAATTGAGGCCTTCTTTTTAGATACGGTGACCACCCACATTGGTTGAACAATAAATGAAAGTTTATGAAATCTAGGCAGATCATTATGTATTTGGAATTGCCTTTGGTGTGCAGACTTTTGTGGAGTAGTGGATGTGGATCATGGCAAAGTTTGAGAAGGCATTACATGGATGGAGTCATTGTGATCTTCTCGCTATGGTTAAGGTTACAATTATTGATAGGATCTTTCTTTTAACAGTAACGGTTGCTTGTATTTATATAAAAAAATGAAGATGCAGCCTTACCGAACATTCTGGAATTACATTTGATGGCTACAAAGAGAAATGGCTGTATAGTACTTTTTACAATAATAAAAAATAGGGAGTTCAATACATCTTTATACTGCGAGGCTGCTACAAAAAGACCATTGTTTCTTGTTAAGATATATCCCACAAAATCTGCCTAACAATAACATACATTTATAAGGCATTTTCGAAACATCAAAAAAAGAAAGACCTGGCCATTACATGCCTTTTTCCATCCCTTCTGTAGGGATTTCCTATTGATCTTCATTAGCTTTAAATCCTTCTTCATGGCCACGTTCTGTCTGCATTTGGTCTTCCTCTGGAGGACTATCACTGCTTTCTTTGTTACTAGCTTGCACTGGACTATGAAACTCAGTGAATTCATACAAAACATGGTTCTGGATAATTCTCTTTAGGGTTTTGTTTTCTTCTTCACAAATCACAACTTTGCCTTTTAATGCTCTATTTTCTTCTTCACAAATCACTACTTTGCCTTTAAGTGCTCTAAATATGAACCTCTGCCATTACAATTTTTGCTTGAAGATTGACCATATGTACATCTTGCATTCGAAACTGGTACTGAGAAATTGCAATATCCCTACTAATATTGGCCTTTAAATCTCGATGCTGCTTCTCCAACCTGGTGACTGTTCTAACTAAAAGCTCTTGGTCATTTCATTTCTTCCTTCTCCATCCCTTGGGTTCATTTTTACTGAAGTTCTATTGTTTTGAGTTCTAGAGATTTCAAATTGATTTTGTGTATGAAATCAAAAACCCTGATTCAAATTTCTGCTGAGAAAATGGGTCTTATAAACCAAATATCTATCAACACACAAATTGCTACTTGAACACCTTTCTTTTCTACATCCCAATGTTTAAACAGATGCAGAATAACCACATTGAGTTTTTGAGGGTGATTATTATTCCTTACCTGGTTTAAGCTCCTCACTCGATGAAGATAGTCCCGTGTAGCTTGAAATTCCTCCAGCTGACTGATATACCCCTGAGTGCACATGGGATTTGAGTGACCACCACTGCAAGGCTCAAAGGATTTCTCACAAATATGATAACCCAGGTGCACCAGATGAGTGAATTTCCAACTCAAGAAACCTCCATTCGCATATAGTTAATCACAAACCTTGTTTCCATAAAAAGCATAGAAAAACTTATAATAATTTCCAATTACATCATCGACTAAAATTTTGTACCGGCCATCTAAGCCTATCATCATGACTGTTGAACTGGGCAAAATACTCTGCTCTCACGCTTGATTCTTCGCACCATATCAAATGCCCTCATGCTCATTAAATTCCTATATTTTATTTCCATTATTGCATTCTGTTGCATGTTAATCGTTTGTCACCTGGAGTACTAATCCCACATGTTAATATATTTGGTGATATTCCATGAATTTGGGTTTTAGACCATAGTTTTGATTGATTGTTGTACCATAATCAAAAGTTTTGGGATGGAACAATAACCTACATCTTCCCCACAAATTAGGAGATTGCCTTGCCCAAGATTACACACCACATTTGCCTGACTATCTGCTTGGAAGTTCAGTGTTCTGAGAACTTGAAAAACTTTGACATCTTGGAAATCTATTAGCAATTGCAAAATTCTCCACATTATGTTTTTTAGAGGTCCATCCCTTGGAGCCTGCTTAGAGTCTGGATATCGAACAATTATCATTGAATCTCCCACTAGAATTAAAGTCCTTATATTACATTGTATGGCTTGAGATAAACCTTGCCATTGAGCTAAGGCTTCTGCAAGATTGTTAGATATCTCTCCTAGTCCGTATGAGAAGTATTGCTTCTGGTTTCCATCAAGGTCAAAAGAGCACCCCCCCCAGCACCTGCCAACCTGAATTGTTGATAGGATCTTAGCATTTGAGCACATTTGTTATTATTCTTTTTTGTTCTGCTCTCAAGTAGAGTACAAATGGTTGGAGTGCACTCTCAAAAGAGTTTCTTTGAGGCATGTTGCTGCCTTTTACGCTTGCGTCCTTGGGGGCAAGTCTCGAGTCAAGTGCTGTCACTTGATCTTGCCACCTCCGTTTAGGCTAACTCCTAACAAATCGAAGGGGGGTAGTCCCTAGAGAAAAGTTACTAAGGCTCTTATTAATTCTTAGTTATGGATGCGAAGTTGTTGAGGAGTTCTGAGAGTGATTTACTAAGACAAGGAATTGCAAATTATATTTTAATCCAACAACATAAAATCAATAAAACATTCCATTCAACACAGAAAAGAAAAAGGTATGATTGCTCATCGACTAGCGCCAAAATGGAGTCAAAATAGAATGTTGTTGTAAAGAAAAATGTTTTGAAATTGTGCTCTTGGTCAGTCTTACTTTTATTGTGGATGAATGGATTAGAGGGAAAGGGAATTCCAAATATACCCAAAAAAGGTACGAGGAATATGTCCAGATTTTGCCCAATGTGGTTCTACACAAGAAAATGTGGGCTACATTGGAGTCGTGGGGTTGTGTCCAACTTTATACCAATCGAAGGTGTAGCCTAACGGGGCCCCACAGTCACTATCTAGTTGTTACCGCTTTCTTTACATACTTTGCCCACACAAGGTAAATATCGTGACGCCTAATTTCCGTCTATTTGGGGGAATTGATATTAATTAAAGGTGAGTTTTTAATTAGTTGTGAAAATTTATTGAATTGAACACTGCCGCTTTTGGATATTCCAAAGATCGGACAAGCCTGGATGGATAGAGCATACATGGTGTGTGCGAAATGTTCGTTCCAATTTGATTGTAAAAGCAAAATGTGTGACTAATTACTACACTATGAATATCTTTTCCTGTAATTGAGCAAGCTCTTGCAAGTACTTCGGTAGAGCATAGTGGGTTAGTATTTATTTTTGCAAGTAATTGAATGAAAGATAGAAATAAAATGATTGATCTAACTTTATGGGAAATGAAAACTACTCTAAAGACTAACTTGAGGTATAGAGCAAAGAAATGCAACACACGAACAAAAAAAAAGGGGCGATACAAGCCTTCCCCAATGGGGGAAGAGGGTTGTGGGAGCTTTTAAGCTCACTTGTTTTTTATTAATGCCGGTTACAAAGTGCTTTTCGAGAAAGAATGCCTTTGATCCTTTAAAAGTAGGATCAAAAGGATTGCAATGATTTGGAAGAAGAAGAGAAGAGAAGGGGGGTGAAAAGTGGCTCTTTTGGATTGTCCACTTCAAAAATCTTTAATGCTTCCACTTTCCTGATAAAAAAAACGAAAAAAAACTAGTAAACTAATAATTTTGAAAGTTAGTGGATTAGTCCAAAAAATACATAAAAATACAAATGCTAAGTACTTGCAAAAGATTGTAGAGTTTTATAGCTTGAAGTACTAAAGAGTAAATATTAGATCTAAGCTTGAAATGACTATTTAAAAGTGCTTTAGGTCTAACGAATAAACATGCAAACAAGCTAAAATGTTTGATAAACCCTTAAAAAAATCAAAGTTTGTCAGACATGTAGAAAAAAGTAACCAAGGGAGAGATTTAAATTTTAAAGATGGAAGAGAAACCCTTAAGCCCAAGCTTGAATGTTGTGAAGAAGAGGAGGTGCCTGTACGACAAAAAGTATTAGATCCTAGAAATAGTAGAGAAGAGGAAGAAGATGCAACTGAGCTCCAAATCCTCCTTCACTTTTGGTAACTTGCAAAGGTACGCAACCTTTAAAGAAGCGAGATTAAATCTAGTATATCTTGTTAAAAGAAATTTGGGAGAGCCTCAGTATAACCGAGTACATTTATCTACTCTTAGATCTCTAATAACCGAATATAAGTAAGGAAATTGAAGCTACAAATGCTTACTCTATCTACTTTCTACTCTAGAAAAACATCTACACTCTTTAAATAAAGAGAAATATAACTAGCTAAATATCACCTCAAGCATTCACAACCATGAAAATTTGCACCATATGGACCTCCAAAGTCTTTACTTTATTCAATAAAAGAAAGAAGCAACTAAGCATTACAAGAGCAAAGGTTTAATCCTCTCATACAAAATGAGGAGAAAGACCCTGCTTAAATAGAAAACCAAGCCTAGAGGGCGCATTGACAATTGGGAGATGAGGACATATCGTATTGGCTGCCGAAAAGGCAAGCCAAGATCCCGCTTTCCTTGGTTATTTTATTGCAAGTTCTCATTATTTTAACTTAGTATTTTTTGAGTAATTTTTGTGGGTTGTCCAAAGACACTTCCAAAGTGTTTTTGGGCACTTTTCATTAACTTTTGCTTGCTAGTTGTTAGCAAGTCCATCCAAAAAGAGGAGTTGCTACCCGAAAATTGACATTTGGGCCATCTAGAGCTCCCCAGGAGTGTTCCCTTCTTCTGGTTTCACTTTTTGATAGTTTTGTAAGCCCTTGGGTTCATCTTCTATAAGAACCAAGTGGAATTTTCCAACAAAGCATTGTAACCAAGGATAAATAAAAATTATCTTGAGTAGGCTCTTTTGAGCCCACTCCCCATCCCCCCAGGAGGGATCACGTCTTTGTCTTTTTTTGAATCTTTTACTTTTTTTTTGCTCTAGTTTAGTTTAGTTCCTTATGCAGGATTAGTATACTTTGTTGAATGTTGCAAGTTTGATTATATCATTCCATATTCAAAGTAATACTAATACTTACCCCACGACTTCTCGATTGACTCGAAAGGGGAAAGAGACGCGTGGTAGATCTAATTAGATAACTTGTCCTTCAAATTCTTGTGTTTCATTTTATTTTCATTTTACATAATAAAATTTACCACTCTTTGCTTTCCTGATTGAGGTTCACTTGAATTGAAAGAGATTATTAGAGGTCATTTTTCATTTTTTAAACAAAAAAACTAGTCATTAAATCCTTAAAATTTACTTAGGCTCCATTGTGTATGCTCTGCATCGCTGCGGTTTGACCGAACAGTTGGCTGCATCAAAAGCAACGTAGGTGACTAGCTTAATTAGTTTTCACATTTCAATCAACCTCTCCAGGCGAAAATCCAACGCCTCGTTTTGATCCATTGCAGTGGCAAAATCCACAAAGGAAGCAGGAGCAACTGGGTAGTGACCTCGAGACACCGTTAGGCTACACCCTTGTTGGTGTAGTGTTGAAGACATCTCAAAGACTCCAACCGGCCCACATATTCCTTGCGAGGAGCCGCATCAGATAAGGGTTTTGGACATACTCCTCGTACCTTCGGGTATATTTGGAGTTCGTTTACCCCTAAGTTAATTCACTCATTTTCGACATTAACTTAAAACTTACCAAGAGACAATTGCAAAACATCTACTTCAACATTTTCTAGCACGCACAATCTCACGACTCCTTTTTTAACTTGGCACTGATCTTTTATTTTCTATTTACATGATTTATGAGTTGAATAATTTTCTAATTCTTTGTGCTATTTATCTTTCAAATCAGTTGATTAAAAACTGCTAAAAAACTTACTCATCCAAATCGATCACCACTAAAGCCTAATCAACCTTAACAACTCTTTTAGGGTCTACCCCCTTGGCTTCGTTAGGAGTCTAACTAAACGAAAGAGTCAAGAACAAGGTGACAACCTTGACTCGAAAATTGCCCCCAAGGACACATCGAGTGGCTTGAAGATTTCTGCCATGTCCTCCACGCTAGGTGTGTGAAAGGCGACAACATTTTCTGGCGTCGTTGCCGGGGATAAATCTTTTTATTCTCAGAGTACGATTTTTTTTTTCTTTTTTCTTTTTTTGGTTTGATGAATGCTTAGAGTAGATCTTTAATTTTCATCTGGCGACTCCATTGACCTTTTTCAGTTTTTACAAAGAAAAGTAAGAAGTATTTTTGTGAGAGTTCTTAAATGTAGATTTTTATTCTCAAATGGTGACTTTATTGAAGGGATAAAACCCTTGTATCTCATATATTTGTTGAGACTTGCATGTAGATGAGCTCATGTGACACAGTAAATTTTAAAGCTCACTATTTGACAGCTTTCCTAATTCAGTACCAAATGTTCTCCATTGTTACTTCATATCTAAATAGTTGAATTCTACTATGGGTAAAGAAGGGCTTCACATGCTCTTGCTCGATGCATGCCCCTTAATAGACTTCTCAAATGTCTATGGGTTTCCTAACGATTGTTATGTTGAAAAGTTACCTAGGAAGTGTTTGTCCACCTAGAGTTTCCTTGGGGTAGACAAGGACACTTAAATGTGACTCCTAGTCATTTCTGTGCATTTAATGAAGTGAGATGCACTTTATGTTTTTAAACTGATTTTATTAAAAAGTTAAAGTGGGTATTTTTTTCGCAAGTTCATATTTAAAAGTTAAGTGAGTGATTAAAAAGAAAAAGGGGTTGCTCAACTTTATTAAATGATATGAGTGCACGAAATATCATTTAATTATTTTTTAATGAAGCATTTAAGTCAACATTTGATCTAATCTAATCTTGACCATTAGATGGACAAGGAAAGTTGCCATGAACAAAAAGGCTAGGGCAAGGCAGAAGTTCATTCATTGTGTTCATCTTCAGAAGAGATTTTTGGAGAGAAGAAGAGATGAGGGTTTGAAGAGTTTTCTAACCAGGAGAGAGAAAATTTTTAGAGATTGAAGAAAATTTGCAGGGCACATTTTCCAAGGCCAAGGCACAAATGTCGAGGAAGATTTTTATGCACAAAAATCGAGAAAGTATGCACAGAATTCAAGGGAGGTTTGCATAGATTGAGGCAAAACAACAATACAAATTCTGAGATCCGTACAACAGTACGACAACATCAATTTCGAGGTGTACGGCTCTGTCAATACTGTACAGTATGACTTGCTTGCACATAAATCAAGGTGTAGGATTGCATTAATTTTTGTTTCAAGGTGAATGTGACACAAAAATCGGGGAAAAATCAACAATAAAAGGATTCGAAAATCGAGGCAGAATTCTGATAAGTATTGTTGAATGTATTTCTGATTTTTACCTGAAGAAAAATAAAATCTCTCTCACTTTGAAAACAGGTTTTCCCTTAGGGGTTCTTTCCTGGTTCATTGAACAAAAACAAGTGTCTGAATTTTTCATGTGTAAATGTCTGAAATTTTTGAGTTTGAAAAGAAAATTTCTGAGTTTGTTTAAAATTGAGAAAAAGTTTTCACATGTGTTTCAGTTTGGTTAATTTGTGAAAAATTATGCGTTGAAAGGGTTGGGCATTAAACAATGTAGAGAAGCCTAAAGGCTTGAAACCGGGTTGGGAAAACTTTCAAAAACTTTCAGGTATCAGAGCTTTGCGAAGATTCAGAATTTTAAACATTCAGAAGTTGGGGTTTGAAAGAAAAGAATTCTTGAACAGCTTGCTTAAGGTTACAGGTTGCAGCCTTGGTGTTCGGTCTTAGAGTGAAAGACAGGCTTGATGGGGTTGCAAATTTTAGCCCTTGGAAGGCTAGGATCACCTTGATTCTTGAAGAGAATGAACTATGGGATATAGTTCATGGGACAAGTACAAATCCTATGGTAGTGCCTGCTGATGCAATAGATAAGGCAGCCTTTCTGAAAAAGGACATAAAGGAAAGAAGAGTCATTCTTGATGCAGTGAAGGATCATGTGATCCCTCACATTTCAGCCAAAGACCATGCTTTTGAGATGTGGACAGGTTTGACAAATCTTTATCAGAGTTCCAATGAAAACATGAAGATGGTATTGAGAGAGAAGTTGAAGGGTGTTCGCATGGGAAAAGGTGAAGGCATGGCATCATATCTTACCAAGATCACACAGGTAAGAGATGACCTAGCAGTTGGAGGAGAGGTGATAGGTGTTCCTGAGATGGTGTGTACAACACTAAATGGAGTGTCACAGCAGTGGACCGTATTTTTTCATACCATTATTGGGAGGGAGAACATGCCCACATGGGATCGATTGTGGGATGATCTCACACAGGAGGAGATACAGAGAGGTTTCTTACAGGGCAGTTCATCACATCAGAGAGATGATGAAGAGAATGTTGCTTTAGCAGCGAAAGGCAAGAAGAAGAAGAAGTTCAAGAAGGGTTCCAAGGAGGGAGCCAAACAACATGAGGGAGAGAAGAAGGACATGAGCAAAGTGAAATGCTTTGCATGTCAGAAGATGGGACACTATGCTGGATAGTGTCCTAACAAGAAGAAGAAGAAGCAGCAGACTACATCTGCAGCAGAGATCGATGAGTTTGCAATGAGATTTGAGAGAGACTTTTCTCTCTTTGCAGGTGTTGGTGTTGAGAGAGCACCTTCTATCACCAGCAGGGATTTCGAGGACCACATGGAGCATTCCATGATTGTTGGGCATTTATTGAGTGCTACTAGTACTTCCTCCACTTGGTACATTGATAGTGGAGCTTCTGGTCATATGACAGGTGATCGAGATATGTTCACAAAGATGTTAGAGTCAGACTTGGAGATGGAGGTTGTATTGGGAGATGATACAGTGGTGAGAGCAGTTGGGCGAGGGACTTCCCGCTTTGAGAGGGAGTCCATGCAGCCTATGTTTCTGAGGGATGTGTTGTTTGTCCCTGGGCTGAAGAAGAACCTTGTTTCAGTTTCCATGATAGAGGACAGAGGCTTTGGTGTATATGTCCTTGATGGGAAAGTTCACATCTTTCCCAAGTCAGCATGTCCATCTGACTCACGGATGATTGGAGTCAGGAGTGGGAAAATGTACAAGCTTCTTTTCTAGCCACATCATGCACTGTCACACACTCAGAGCAGTGATGAGTTGTGTGAGCTATGGCATAGGAGGATGGCCCATCTACACCATTCAGCTTTGCGGATGCTGAGAGAGATGACTACAGGTATGCCAAAGTTCAGCATAGAGTCGAGTGGTGTGTGTAGAGGGTGTGCTTTGGGAAAGTACACCAAGACTACTTTTCCAAGCAGTGATTCCAGATCAGAGGGAGCGCTTCAGTTGATACATTCAGATCTGTGTGGCCCCATGTCTTTTGCTTCTTTGACCGGATATGAGTATTACATCACTTTCATTGATGACTTTTCTAGGAAGGCTTGGATCTATTTCCTTAGAAGTAAGAGATCAGAGGAAGTCTTGCTTCGGTTCTAAGAGTTCAAAGCTCTTGTGGAGAACTAGATAGGAAAGAAGATCGAGGTACTTCGGTCAGACAATGGAGGTGAGTACACTTCTCGTGCATTTGATGAGTATTGTCGATAGGAGGGGATAAGAGGCATTTGACTGTTCCTTACATTCCATAGCAAAATGGAGTGACTGAAAGGAAGAATCGCTCTATAGTGGGTGCAGCTAGAGCCATGCTGCGTGATCAGAGTCTTCCTTTCTTTCTATGGGCAGAGGCCTTTAGTACTGCTGTTTATGTTCTCAACAGGAGTCTGCACTGTGCATTGGGGAGTAAAAATGTAATGTTCCCAAAAGTGACATGCATGCAAACCCTAAAAGTGACATGCATGCAAACCCTAAAAGTGAGATGCATGCAAACCCTAAAAATGACATGCAAACCCTAAAAGTGACATGCATGACATCTAAGCATTATTTAATGATGCATGCACCCAATTAAGTCTCCATGCGCATGCATGCAAGTCAATTGCAAATTAGAAGTTAAAGTGACCTAATTATGTCAAAAGTTAGGGTTTTCGCAGTTGAAAGTTATAAAAGAAAGATAAAGTGAATGGAGACTTTACTTTTGATGATTGTTGATTTTGGAGCTCTTGAGTAGCAGCACAACGTGCAGCCACATCAGTTGGGGTTGGACACAACGTCTTCAACTAACGGGATTTCGGCAGTGAGATATCTGCCCTAGTCTCCTTCAGGATAAACCACCCAGGTTTGTTACCGTGTCTATTGCATTTATCATTATCCATTATTCCAGTATAAGTCCGAAGGTTTTGCAGATTCATCCGTACAACTGGGGGCATTTAGCTGGGAAACCCTAATCATTCACTAGGACTCTAGATCACTATATTTCTTCCGCATGCGGCCTGCATCCTCACTGATAAGATCACTCTACTGCATTGGGTGATTATCAGCCATCAGATTGTCCATCTGGGGCAGCTAGTAATAGTTTACAGGGTTGTGGGGGCATGAGCAGCAGATTGGTAGATCAATTCGCTACAGCATCTGGAGGGGTCAAAATTTTTGCATGCTCTGACCATCCTCTCCGGCACGGGCACACCTTCCTTCCTACTTATTTCCAGCTGAAACTGACCATCCCTTCAACAAAAATGTCACACTTGTTTGATTCAGCCAATCGGGGTATTGCAGCAGAAAACCATGTTATTTCTTCATTAGCTCATCTTATCTTGCATGCGTATTCTCTCTGGAGCATATTTAGCCGGCTTATCAATGGTAAGTGTTCATTTTATCCTGCAAACCCTAACCCTAATTTTAGCAATAAAATAGGGAAATTTTGCATGGCAGTTTGCACGCCTGGCTATTTCAGTAAATTTGCATAGAAATAGAAAATATCAGTATTTGGGATATTACAGTGGTATTAGAGCATGATCCTTGCCAGCTGTGGGCACATAACAATTGAATAAAAGTGCATATTGATGCATGCGTTTACATGCAAATGCATGTCAGTGATGTTGGTGAAGTGCATGTCAGAACAAAGGTTTTTGTTTGCCAGCTTGTGAGAACATGAAGACAATGAGAAGGATCTTGACTGGAAATTGGTAGAGGTTAGCAGTACTTCAACACTTGCCTCGATATCAGGATTATCTAGCCTTGGGTGATGAGGTATGTGCAGCATTATCCTTTCAAGATTATTACACCATCAAGTTCGGGAGCCAGCCTAAGGATTTGGATGAGGATCTCCTTAAAGGGATAGTTGGGGGAGTGAAGGAAGATGGGATCATGGTCAGACACTCTCTCTTGTCATATGACAGTTTGGACCATAAGGAATCAGAGATTGCACCCTTGAGTCTTCTCGATGAGCACAAGGTAGAAGAGAAGGTAGAAGAGGAACCTCAGTTAGATTCACAGGAACGAGTGGAGAGGCATGACACAGAGAGGATTGATTGTATACATGCCGAGTAGTATGGAGGTTATGAGCCACATCTTGTGGAGGGACCATTAATGGTTCAGGTTGTAAATGCAAATGTGTTGATGGGAGACATATTCCAAGGACTAGTCGATAGTGACAGGGATGCATCCCTTATTTTCTGAAATGGGTATAGTACAGATGTGTGGGATCCTGGTTCAGATGACACTAGTCGAGTGAGTGCCCAAGAGGATATCGCAACCTACACAGGATGTAGGACAGTTGTGACCCATGAGGGCATGAGTGGCACTCATGGTTTGAGGGGAGAGCCTTCAACAATGATTCTACACGAGCACTCAAAAATGTAGGTGACTGAGGAGAGATCTGACACAAAGGATTTGGATCAGGTATGGGATCACGAGTTGCCTTTGTGGGTTAGTGGTTTAACCATGGAGGAGGTAGTTGAGCACATCCCTTGTGGACCAGCCAACAAGGAAGTGTATCCATACAAAGATTGGGTAGACAGGTATATGACAGAGATGGAGACACTGAGGTTTACAGGCTCAGTTGACATTAGTGGAGTTGCTATGGAGGAGAGGGCCAACCTCCTCTTCCAAGAGTTTTTTCGAGGGTTGCTTAGGTTTGGAGGCATGAAGGAGCAACCTTCTGAGGAGTTTGTGCAACTTATGATTGCTTGGCTCATTAAGGGCATTCCGATGGATTTTGGTATCAGTCAAAGGGTTTTTTGGGATCTCGGTATCAAGGGGTCAATTCATGATTGGGTGGCAAGGAGGCATGAGGTGATCCAGTGGTTTATATTGGATCCTGGTATTGCTGTCCGGATGCATTTTTTAGTTGACAGTTGTCGATTGCTTGAGGACAAGCAATCTTTGGCGAGGGAGGACTGTAATGTTCCCAAAAGTGACATGCATGCAAACCCTAAAAGTGATATGCATGCAAACCCTAAAAGTGACATGCATGACATCTAAGCATTATTTAATGATGCATGCACCCAATTAAGTCTCCATGCACATGCATGCAAGTCAACTGCAAATTAGTAGTTAAAGTGACCTAATTAGGTCAAAAGTTAGGGTTTTCATAGTTGAAATAAAAAAAAGATAAAGTGGATGGAGACTTTACTTTTGATGATTATTGATTTTGGAGCTCTTGAGTAGCAGCACAGCAGTTGGGGTTGGTGACGACGTCTTCAGCTAACGGGATTTCGGCAGTGAGATATCTGCCCTAGTCTCCTTCTGGATAAACCACCCAGGTTTGTCACCGTGTCTATTGCATTCATCATTATCCATTATTCCAGTATGAGTCCGAAGGTTATTGCAGATTCATCTGTACAGTTGGGGACATTTAGCTGGAAACCCTAATCATTCATCATGACTCTGGATCACTATATTTCTTCCGCATGCGGCCTGCATCCTCACTAATAGGATCACTCTATTGCATTGGGTGATTATCAACCATCAAATTGTCCATCCGGGGCAGCTAGCAGCAATTTATAGGGTTGTGGGGGCGTGAGCAACAGATTGGTAGATCAATTCGTTAGGGCATCTGGAGGGGTCAAAACTCTTGCATGCTCTGGCCATCCTCTCCGGCACGGGCACACCTTCCTTTCGACTTATTTCTAGTTGAAACTGACCATCCCTTCAACAAAAACGTCACACTTGTTTGATTCAGCCAACCGGGGTATTGCAACAGAAAACTAGGTTATTTCTTCATTAGCTCAACTCATCTTGCATGCGTATTCTCTCTGAAGCATATTCTGTCGGCTTATCAGTGGTAAGTGTTCATTCTATCTTGTAAACCCTAACCCTAATTTCAGCTACAAAATAGGGAGACTTTGCATGGCAGTTTGCATGCTCGGCTATTTCAGTAAATTTGCATAGAAATAGAAAATATCAGTATTTGGGATATTACAAAAAATCCCGAGGAGACATTCACAGGGAAAGTGCCTGAGATAGGTCACTTTCGGATTTTTGGTTGCTTTACATTCTCTCATGTCCCTTTTGAGAAGAGGACAAAGTTGGAGGCTACAAGTGAGCGTGGTTTTTTTGTTGGTTACGATGAGACATTGAAGGGTTTTCGGATTTACCTTCCTGCGCAGAGGAAATTTGTGGTGAGAAGGGAGGTGAAGTTCGAGGAGAAAGCCTTCAGGAGGTCTCTTGATTCCGAGATGGAGGATTAGCAGGGTACTACACAGGTGACAACTCAAAGTTCAACGAGTCAGAGTTGAGGGTCACTGGTTTCAGGTGTGACTAGGTCACAGATTACAGGCTCTTCAGTTACAGGGGCTCAGTCTACAGGTACTTCTGGTACAGGGACAAGTTCACGGATCACATGTTCACAGATGACACCTTCAGGTGATTCGAGTTCTAGTGGTACAAGTACAGGTTCACTAGGGACACATTCTCAGGTTGTTGGGACTTCTTCAGGGAGACAGATGTCTGATGAGGAGGTTGAGGAGAGTCTGAGACAGGATGCTTCCTCCAGGAAGAGGAAGCCAAGTTGGCTTTAGGAGTTGATGAAGGAAGCAGAGCAGTCACTTGGACCGCCCAAGAGGGAGGTCAAAGAGAGTAGGGCACCAGAGAGGTTTTCCAGCTATATGGCACAGGTGACCAACTTGCGTGATACTATTCTTGATACTTATGAGGAGGCTTCCGCACACTAGGTATGGAGAGATGCCATGATGGAGGAGAACAACTCCATCATGAAGAATGGGGTGTGGGAAGTGGTTCCAAGTCCAGAAAGGAAGTCAGTTGTGACTTCCAAATGGCTTTACAAGATAAAGCATGCTGCAGATGGCAGTATTGAGAAGTTCAAAGCTCGTTTTGTTGCACGTGGTTTCTCACAGGTCGGGGGAGTTGACTATGTTGAGACATTTGCACAAGTGGCCAGATTTCCTTCGATCAGAGCAGTGATCTCCCTCGTTGCAGAGATGGGTTGGAAGATCCATTAGATGGATGTGAAAACCGCTTTTCTTAACGGTTTTCTACAGGAGGAGGTATATTTGGAGCAACCATAGGGCTTTGAGGTATGTGAGAGAGACACACATGTTTGCAGGCTGAAAAAGGCCTTGTATGGACTGAATCAAGCCCCTCGGGCCTGGTATTCCAGGATTGACACTTACTTGCTTTCGATTGGGTTTCAGAAGAGTGAAGCGGATCCCAACCTATACTACATTGTGGTTGGTGGTGTTCCACTTATTCTTCTGTTGTATGTTGATGACTTGTTCATTACTGGGGGAGAGCACCTGATTGATGCGTGCAAGAAGGATCTTGCTTCAGAGTTCGAGATGACAGACCTTGGACTGATGCATTATTATTTGGGGATGGAGGTTTGGCAGGAGGATGGACATGTTTTCCTGGGGCAAGGAAAATATGCGGTAGATGTTTTGAAGAGATTTTAGATGCCAGATTGCAGACCTATGTCGACACCCATGATCACCAATTGGGCGAAGCTTCATGTTTCAGAGGGAGAGCTGGTGGACCCTACCTTATATCGTCAGTTGATTGGTTCGTTGATGTATTTGGTCAACACCAGACTAGATATGAGTTTTGCAGTGAACACTCTTAGTCAGTTCATGGTGGAGCCCAGGAGAGTGCATTGGACTGCTCCAAAACACATCTTGAGGTATCTTGCAGGTACAACTGACTATGGATTGGATTGTAGGAGATCTGGTGGAGTGGGGTTGGTTGGCTATACAGATTCAGATTGGGCAGGTAGTGTTTCGGACTGGAAGAGCACTTTCGGTTGTTGCTTCAGCTTGGGTTCGATAGTTGTGTCGTGGTTCAGCAGGAAGCAAAAGTCCGTGGCATTGAGTTTTGCTGAGGTCGAGTATATGGCAGCCAGTCAGGCCAGTTATGAGGCCTTGTGGCTTCGCAAGTTGATGGTGGATTTGTTTGATATGGAGCTGAGTCCCATAGTTACATAGTGTGATAATCAGAGTTGCATGAAGTTCTCTGATAATCTGTATTTCATGACAGGTCGAAGCACACATCGAGATTAGACATCACTTCATCAGGGATTATGTTCAGAGAGGGGCTGTTCGTTTGCAGTATGTTCCGACAAATGAGCAGGTGGCTGACATTCTCATGAAGGCTTTGGGTAGAGGGAAGCATGTCTACTTCAGAGACAAGTTGGGAGTGGTGAAAAACACCTTCCTTGGTAAGAGGGAGTGTTGAAAAGTTACCTAGGAAGTGTTTGTCCACCTAGAGTTTCCTTGGGGTGGACAAGGACACTTAAATGTGACTCCTAGTCATTTTTGTGCATTTAATGAAGTGAGATGCACTTTATGTTTTTAAAGTGACTTTACTAAAAAGTTAAAGTGGGTATTTTTTTCCTAAGTTCATATTTAAGAGTTAAGTGAGTGATTAAAAAGAAAAAGGGGTATGAGTGCACTAAATACCATTCAATTATGTTTTAATGGAGCATTTAATGTCAACCTTTGATCTATTCTAATCTTGACTGTTAGATGGACAGGGGAAGTTGCCATGAACAAAAAGGCTAGGGCAAGGCAAAAGTTCATTCATTGTGTTCATCTTTAGAAGAGATTTTTGAAGAGGAAGAGATGAGGGTTTGAAGAGTTTTCTAACCAGGAGAGAAAAATTTCAGAGATTGAAGAAAATTTGCATGGCACATTTTCCAAGGCCAAGGCACAAATTTCGAGGAATATTTTTATGCATAAAAATCGAGAAAGTTTGCACAAAATTCGAGGGAGGTTTGCACAGATTTTGAGGCACAAAAATCGAGGCAAAACAACAGCACGAATTCTGAGACAGTACAACAGTACGCCAACACGAATTTCGAGGTGTACGACTCTGTCAATACCGTACAGTATGGCTTGCTTGCATAGAAATTGAGGTGTATGGCTGCATTAATTTTTGTCTGTACAGAAATTTTTGGCACGTGTTTTAAGGGGAATGTGGCACGAAAATCGAGGAAAAATCAGCAATAAAAGGACTCGAAAATCGAGGCAGTATTTTGATAAGTATTGTTGAATGTATTTCTGATTTTTACCCGAAGAAAAATAATATCTCTCACTCTGAAAATAGGTTTTCCCTTGGGGTTTTTTCCTGGTCCATTAAACAAAAACAAGTGTCTGGAGTTTTCATGTGTGTAAATGTCTAAAATTTTCTGAGTTTTACTTTTTCAGTTTGAAAAGGAATTTTTTGAGTTTGTTTAAAGTTGAGAAAAAGTTTTCACATGTGTTTCAGTCTGGTTAATTTGTGAAAAATTATGCATTGAAAGGGTTGGGCATTAAACAATGTAGAGAAGCCTAAAGGCTTGAAACCGGGTTGGGAAAACTTTCAAAAACTTTCATGTTATGACCATACTAAACTATTTAATGTTGCCTTGGAGTTTTTTGGAAATGATGGCGAATCATTCTCCCATCATATTGTTGCTTTCTTCAAGCTGGTGGTTGATATTAATGTCGTGCATGAGGATGATCTGATGGTCATTTTCTCCTTTTCCTTGAAAGGTGATGCACAAAATTGGTTCTATGACCTTCCTGAAAAATCCATAGTTTACATGGTTGATTTTTTCAAATGTTTCCTTTTGTGTTGGTACGAAGGAGAAGTGGGGGATATTAATCAACTTGTTAAAGAATATGATGCCCTCCTCCTTACAACACAACCTCGCGCTAAAGAAGAGATTCATAATGACCCCTTTGAAGAAGCACACAAGAAGCCCTTGATTGAAGATATTGTTAAAATTCCACCTCATGATGCAAATGAAGATTTGGAGTTTCCTCAGGTTTATGTCAGTGATGATGATAATACTTGTACTCTATATCTACCTCAAGAAGAAACCTTCACAGAATCTTATAAAGAAAATTTTGATGAAGTCTGTATGGTATATGATGAAACTGCACTATGTTCTCTACTTAGTGACGAGGTTTTGGAAAATTTTACTCCTTGTAATATTTTTGAAACTAGTCCTTTTGAGGATGATTATTGTGAACATGAGGATGAACATAACTAAGAGCATGATGCATTTGATGGGGACTACCCCATATTTGATAAAGATATTTATGATAATTATTTGTTATTTATGGAGAATACCATTTATGATATATCTAGAGAGGGGAGTGTTGATTCAAAATCTGTTGAAGGCTTTGTTGAAAATCCCATCTATCACATGCCCACAGAAGAGAGCATTTATTCAGAGACTTTGGGAAGGATTGGTATGGCAGAGATGTATGCAGAATTTTCACATGATCAGCTAGAGCCATATATGCGAATCAGTAGTAAGATCTGGAAAAGCAGTGTAGTAAAGACTCAAATGTGATGCAATCAATGGAATGCCAGTCTCAACCATCTTCTTCATATGTACAGTTTCCTTATGATTTGGAGCAGCTTGGGGCTTATACAATGAGTTATCATTTGGTATGCCTTGATGATCGGTATGATGATGTAGTCAATCTACCTCATCATGTCGATGTATATCAGTCCTATCCAGTCATGGATATAAGCAACTTGCGTGAGCACCTACCAGTTTGGGAATTTTTTTAAATTTTCTTGTACCACATTTTCATACCCCCTTACATGTTCTAGCATTGTGGAGTATGTAAAAGACTCGGCCTCCTAGACTTATATATCAATTCGACTAGCCCAGAGTGTTTTTTCCCTTAGAGATTATTTGTTGTTGAATAAACGACTAATAATTTCTGAGTTTTTCACTCATACCTCCAAAGTTGGGGTGGTCGTCTTGGTATTTAAGCCTAAGGAGGTTATTAAAGTCTATGTGTCAATGTATATAAACATGCTAGGCATTAATATTGAGTCATATGGACATGTGCTAGGTCCCCCTAGGTTTATTTTTGAGTTTTGGTAAAAAATATTTTTTCCCTAAACTTAGGCTATTTTTTAATAGTCTAATTGGGCAAATTGGAAATGTAATAAAAGTGTGGTTAGGGATTGACTTTTTCCATGGGGGTGCTCGTTTTCTAACTCAGAGCATCCGTTTAACCCAAAAGCCCACTTTTCCTAAGTTTTAATTGATAAATTTATCACTTAAGTAAAAAATCTCCAAAAAATCAAACTTATTAATTAAAAAATAGAAATAATTAATAAATGGAGAATATTCCCATTTTCCTAAATCACTAGAAAATGCTCCGACTTGAACGAAATCAGTTTCTATCGGCCCCCTTAAATCAGGGCAGGACATCTCCTTAATAAATGCGTCATCTTCCGTAGTGATTTGGGCATCTGTGAGTTGTCTATGGCTTGAAGGTTGCGCCCCTCTCTCTCCTCCCACACGTGTGAACGTGTTGGTGCATGCTCATTGGATGGTGGAGTTTTGTGAGGGAGATCCCACCTATCTCTCTAGTTCCACCTATCTTTAACTTAGTTGAAGCTTAGATCACCTATGTTCAACTCTAATCAACTCAGACTCTCTCTCTCTCAGTCAGGAATGCGTCCCTCTTGGCTAGTCTGGCTATAAATAAAGACTAACTCTCTCATTCCAAACTAGTTGGAGTTGGATAAAGAGTTGGTGGCTATTGTAATACTGTTATTTTTCATTCATTTGCTGAATAAAGAAGGTTTGGAGGCTATACAGTGTAATGCTTGTATTGTGTGGATTCCCAACGTAACGCTGCAAATGTGGTAACTGCAAATGTTTCCAATTTTGTGCTGCTTTGTGTTCTGGATTCAAAGGATTCAGTTGAATCAGTATGAGTGTAAATCCGACAAGTAAGATTAGTTGCTCTTGTTTATTCGTATTATGTATGCCAAAAAATCTATAAGTTAAATGCTTAAATAAGATTATTTTTGCATGATCTTTTGTTTTTGTTTCATACATATATATCCAGATCTCACGAGGTTTGCACAAGTTTTTTTGATCTAGTTGCAGGTTCCCAGTTGGATGAGGTGTGGATCAGGATTGACGCCATTCCCTATCCAATAAGCTCAAGACACTTTCCCTCGGTGCTCCACAAAAGGGCCTCCTTTCAACTTGTTTCATTCTAGCAACAAACCAACCTTCACTCCTCTTCCTCTTTTTTTCAAAAAATCAAAATTTTTTTGGTTACTTTGTTTATGCATGAGCTTCTAGTTTATCATATGAAATTTTTTTTGTTAGATGATTACTTTGTTTATGCATGAGCTTCTAATTTATCATATGAAATTTTTTTTGTTAGATCTCATCTATAAGCATTCAAAAAAGCTAGATCTCATTTTTTCAAAGTTTTCATAAGCATCTTAGATCTAGTTTAGGAAGGTTTCCATTCTTTACAAGTCATATAAAGTAGATCTAAAGCTTGTTGAAATGCATAGTCTTTCTTTCAAATCTTAAAAGCTAAATTTTGCAATCAAAGTGCACATTGTATTGGCCGCCCAAAAGGCAAGCCAAGATCCTTTCCTTGGTTATTTTATTGCATTTTGTCGTTATTTTAACTTAGTATTTTTTGGGTAATTTTTCTGGGTTGTCCAAAGACACTTCCAAAGTGTTTTTGGGCATTTTTTACTGACATTTTTGCTTGCTGGTTTTTAGCAGGTCCATAAAAAAGGAGAAAAAAACTCTGCCCGAAAATACATTTTTTGGCTGTCCGGAGATTCTCAAGGGTTCCCCCTACTTCCAGGTTTTTGTTTCTAGCTTTTTGTAAGCCTTTGGATCACAGATAACAAGGACCAAAGAACATTTCTACCAAGAGCTGTAACCGTGATAAATAAAAAAAATCTTGAGTAGGCTCTTTCGAGTCAACTCCCCATCCCCCCAAGGGGGATCCACGTCTTTGTCCTTTTTTGCATTTTTTACTTTTTCTTGCTTTTTGCTTTAGTTTAGTTATTTATGTAGGATTAGTATACTTTGTTGAATTTGCAAGTCTGATTATATCTTTCCCTAATAATACTAATACTTACCCCACGACTTCCCGATTGACCTGGAAGGGGAAAGAGATGTATGGTAGATCTTTTCAATTTATTTCACTTTTAACATAATAAAAACTACCCCTCCTTACTTTCTCGATTGAGGTTCACTTGGACCGAAAGATTCTTGGAGGTCATTTTTCCTTTTTTAACAAACACAACTAGTCATAAAATCCTTAAAATTTACATAGGCTTCGTTGTGTATGCTTTGCACCGTTGCGGTTCGTCCGAATAGTAGGTTGCATCGAAAGCAACGTGGGTGACTAGAGTAATTAATTTTCACATCTCAAATTAACCTCCCCTGGCGAAAATCCTATGTCTCGATTTGATCCGTTGCGGTGGAAGAATCCACAAAGGAATCGAGAACAACTGGATAGTGACCTCGAGACACCGTTAGGCTACACCTTTGTCGGTTGAGTGTTGAACATGTCTCAGAGACTCAAACCAACCCACATATTCCTTGCGGGGGGGCGCATTGGATAAAGGTTTTGGACATACTCCTTGTACCTTCGAGAATGTTTACAGTTCCCTTCCCCCTAAGTTAACTCACTCATTTTCCACATTAACTAAAAACTTACCAAGAGACAATTGCAAAACATCTACTTCACCATCTTTCAGCACACACATTTTTATGACTCCATTTTCCAATTTTGGCACCGATCTTTATTATTTCCATTTGTATGATTTATGAGTTGAGTAATTTTATAATTTCGTGTACTATTTATGTTGTAATCGGTTTATATTTCAAATCTCTTATTTTCCATTATTGAGTAAAACTCCTAAAAAACTTACTCATGAAAATCCATCACCAATAAAGCCTAATCAACCATAGCAACTCTTTTAGGGTCTACCCCCCTTGGCTTCATTAGGAGTTTGCTTAAACGGAGGATTCAAGAACAGGATTCCCTGACTCGAGACTTGCGTCCACGGACACACCGAGTGGCTTGAAGATTTCTGCCACGTCCTCCACTCCAGGTGTGTGAAAGGAAGCAACACATAACCTACGAGGAAATTGCAATAAGTTGATGTAGCATGATGACTTTTTTTAAAAGGCTTGGCCAACTTAGACTTAGCTATCAATGCAATATTCTAGAATGTTTTTTGCTTGTTAATTGTATGTTGCTTGTCTGTGACATATAATTTTCGTGTTTATCACTCAAACCTTCAAAGCTGGAGTATTTGCCTTGGTGGTTAGGCCTTAGGACGTTATTAAAATCTCTGTGTGTATGTATATTAGCATGCTAGTCATCATTTTGAGTCATTATTACCATGTACTAAGCCCCCCCTAGGATGTTTTTAATTTTTGGGAATAAAATTTTTTCCTGTTAAAATGGTTTAAATTTTTTATAACTTAAATGTAAAAATTCAAGGTGTCGTAAAAGTGTGGTCTGGAGGGGGAATTTTCCATGGGGGTGCTCGTTTTCAAACTCAGAGCACCCTCTTTACCTTCAAACCCACTTTTCCTAATTTTAAAGTGATTGTTTATCACTTAAGTAAGAATCTGTTTGAAAAAGGCAAAAAGTGAATAAACAATTAAAACTAGGGAGAATATGGAGAAAAAACACATTCCTAAATCATTGGGAACTTGTCCTAGATATGTTCTAGCTCAACTAAGGACAATGTTGGGGCTAATTGGCGACCAAATCAAGATCAAATCAAGCTGATTCTAATAAAATCCATGAGGGGCCGAATTTCTCCTTAGTGGTGCACATTTATCCATGACAGTGCTCACCTGTTGGTGTATATGTGTCAGAAAGGGGAGGGGGGTTTGACCTACCTTCTGAGAGGTGTCACCTACCACCTCTAGTTCACTCCAGTTCACCTGCAATAATCTTGAAAAGCTCCAACACTTGAAAAATTCGCCCCCTTTGGGTTTGCTCTCATTTTTCTTATAAAGCAAGGGCTTTTCTCTCTATTTCTCATGGTCAGAGACGGAAGCAAGGAACCTCTGCTCTTGTAATTGATATATTTGCTTATATTTTTATGAATAGAGTTGAGACTTTGGAGGTTCGTCTGATGGTGCAAGAATGTTCATGGTGAATACTTGGCTTATAACCGAGGTGATATCTGCTTAGTTACTTTTCTTTCTTATGCAAGTTTTTTTATCTAGCTTAGAAGATATATTCTAATCCATAGAGCAGGCATTTGAATGTTGTGTGGCCGCCTGAAACACACTTGGACACGGGTAAGTCTCCCAACCGCTGCGTGTGTTCCTAAGGGCAACTTATGAGTTGAGAACCCACTGTAACCTCGGTTCTAACTCCTCCGTTTAGACAACAACTCCTAAAGGCCAAGGGGGGTAGTCCCTACTTACTAAGTTCTTTGTTTTGAAGAATGTTTTCTGGGAGTTGTATATTACAAAAATGACAATTAGCATGCAGTGATACAAATATTTCAATGTCAAGCAAACCTCTTAACAATCAACCGGTTTTGTATGAAAGAGAGAAACAATCAAATAATCAAAATGACCAGTGTCGTCTTTACTCGGGCTATGGAGTCACAATAATCAACTTCAAATAATTTTCTTAAAGCATCAACTCATTACTTCAACAAATATTCAAGAACATGATGACTTCCAATAAATGAGTAAGTTAAAATAAAGTGATTGCAACGTAGAGAATGTAAATGATTGTAACAATGTTATGCAAGTGGCCCTGTAAGTTTTAGTAAATTTTATGTCTCTCTTTGACTTAGGGAATTAAGGTGTTTGTTGTAAAGAAATGAACTATTTTAGATGTCTACCCCAAGAGACTATCTCCTTCGATTAGAGAGAGAATGCTGGGTGCTCAACATGGGAACACAAGTTTCCCACCTAGCTCCATGGGTCAAACTCGAAACTTGCTGGGTGCTCAACTGGAGGACACAAAGTGCCACGAAGCCCCCTATAGCCTCTACCCCACTAGCTCCACAGGTCAAGCTTCTTTTTCTTCTTTCTAATGAAGATACTTATCTGGGTGCATATTAAACTAGCCAACACAAATCTTTGCCCTTTCTTGTCACCCTAGATCAACCAGATCGGCGGGGGGAGAGGATACGGGGCAAAAAACGGGGCTTGGTTTATTTTTTAACAATGCAAGCCAGCACGATATTGCAAGGATGGCAAAGTCGAATCACTTGCAAGGTGTGGGCAAATAAAAATGAAAGTAAGAAAGATACAATCCAGCATGATTTCACAAGGATGGCAAAGTCGAATCACTTGCAAGGTGTGGGAAATGAAAATAACAAAACAAAAAAAAACACTAGTCGACACGATTTTGCAAGGATGGCATAGCCAAATCACTTGCAAGGTGTGAGCAAAAATAAAGAAGAAAATAAAAACAAAATGAAACTCTAACTAATCTAAAACCCACACCAAGCAACAATTGTTTATGCAAAGGTGGGCAAGCCCAACTTCTTTTGCTAGGAATGGATGGCAAATAAATGAGACGTCATTTAACTGAAAATGCGAAGCAAGAATTCAAGTCCAAGAAACTCTCTTGGACTTGTTACAAAGGCTGAAATTTCAGCGTAAAGAAAGAGATAAAATGAGTGAGAAAACTGTGTTTTTTCCCTTTCTTGAGATGTCCTTGAAGCTCTTTCTTTGGGGTGCCCTTAAAACTCTTCTATGGCTGAAATTTGACAGAGTTTTGCCTTGTTTTGTCACTAACCTGCTAAAAACCTGCAAACAGAAAATGATAAAATGTGTCCAAAATCACTTTGGGGAAGTTAGTATGTTAGTGCAATATATATACAAAATTTATACAAAGTTGCCAGATGAGTAATTTTGAAAGAACTTGAGTATATAAGAGTTAAAATCAGATTTAAAACACTCAACAAACTAAAATTAAAATGCAAAAAATTATTTGTAAAGAAAGAGAAAATTGGTCCTTTGTTTTTCAAAAAGTGAAGCAATGGGGCATCCAACCGAGGAATCCCACTCTTCAATCCAAATAACCTGCAACTTATAAGATTTTCACTACACAACTACTAGAAGGTGAGAATGAAATAATGAGCGAAGAAATCATAAATTTCAAACTAGAAAATATATGAACTTCTTTACTACAAGAATGAAAACTCACAAAATTTATGGAATACAAATACCATAAATCTTACCAAAGCAAATTAGTATGCTTCTTTGGCCAACCAAACTTGTGTAGCTCCTTAAGCATGGAAGCAAATCATCAATGGGAACAATGGACACAAGATTCCTCCAAAGATTTTGATCATCAAAGCCAAATGTTTGAAAATTACAATGGCCCAAGCAAGAGCAAGGGCAAGAGAGCAAGAGAAAGAATGAGAGTATCAGCAAGAGAGTGGGTGAGTGTGTTTTTTTGTAACTTAAATGAGGAGAGGAAGCCTCCTTAAATAGGAAAAATGGAAGAGAGAGGCTCTTTGCATGCTAGACAAGTGTCATAAGGGAGAGAGGGGGGATGCATTTGCTCAAGGAGGGAAAAACTTAGGTTTGAGATCTCAAATATGGGGAGAGAAACCCCCAATTTAATGCTTCCAACCTTATTGTTATATAAAATGGAGATGAAAACACCATAGTGGGGCCCTTTCCTTTGACTTTAGCTCACCCAACCAATCAAAGAGAGAAGGGGGCACCCCCTAGATTCGACAACTCAAAACTTGTTACATGCTTGCTTGTGGGGCCCTCTTTGGGTCTTAAAATTGTCTTAGGAGCATAATATAAACATTTTAACCTTTACTTGGCCACCCCAAGTGACTATAGTCACTTTCCCAAAATTTGGCTCTCTAATTAATTGCCAATCTTCCTGATTTCCTTGATTGACTTTGGCAAATTTGACCAAAACCTTAGCAAGACTTGTCCGAATGACTTTAAACTTTGCCCAAAGGTGTAGGGGGACTCATGCCATTGATTTTGAGTACCTATACCCATATTCATGGGCATTAGGTTCCATTTAACGCTCTTTTTAATACAACTTTTTTATGTCGAGGGTCGATTTTTAATCACCAAAAATTAAAAAAATCCTAGGTAAAAACTTAATGAAATTCTGCAAGACCTGGATAATGTCTAGCATGGTAATGTAGAACATTCCTAGGCCCCGATCACCCCATGGACTCGATCACTAGAACACCTTTCACCACTTTGGAGGTAATTTTGAGTGAAAAACTCAATAATTAAAATCTCTAAAAAGAAATTTTAATTATCCAAGTGAAAAAACACTCGATGAAAGGACTTACCTAATGACTAAGTCTTAGGTGATTAAGTTACAAAAAACTAGACCTTCATGTTGACATATCCTTACAAAATCCCCCGTAGGGGTGCGAAAATTTCATAGAGAGAAGAAGAGAAGAAGAGCTCCCGTGCTTGATATAATCATTAAGTACTTCATTCTTATCTTCAAGGCACATCCAACATGTGCATGGTACATCGTTGTCCACCTAGTTGGATTTGGTGGTCAACATGTTGTAACACCCCGGTTTGGACCCCATGGTATTAAATTGCATATGATATAAATAGCGTTAATAAATCGTGGTGTGGAGCTCCAGGAAAATGCCCCACCATGGATTTAGTATTTTATGTTTCGTCAATTAAAATCGATGCCGATGGTTTATGTGCTAGCCAGGCACAATATGTTTGAGACATCATGTAAAATGCACATTAATAAAAATACCACAACTAGCTGTGTGCCGCAACGTTAAAGAGATGGGGGCATGATTTCACAAGGAATAGGGAGGGGGAATTATTCAAACCCTTAATCCTATGGGAAAAAGCCAAATGTCTAAGGGAAACCCATAAAATGGTCAACTACCCTTTTTGTCCTCTTGTGCCCAGTCATCTAGAAGTTGGTTGAGGAATTTATTGCATGGGAATGGGCAAGGCATGGGGGTCAATTTCGAATTGGGCAGAGCACCCATTTTTGACTTATGGGCCAAGTAAATACTTGGAAAAGGGGCCTAAGCCATTCATTCAACCATGCGTTTGCTTCCTCACGCAGCTAGAGATAACTGGGGCATTCTCCCTCACGTTTTTGTTGTTTTCTTCATTTTTCCCATGGCCAAGAATTCAATGGGGCAATGTTCAGTGGCTGGGATCCTCCCTTGGTGTTTTGTTGTGGTTTTCCTTGTTGCCATGGATGGGAAATCCCGTGTTTGGTTTTGTTGAATGAATGTGCAGCAGTGATTCATGTTTTGGGGGTTTCAAGAGGCTGTTTTTGGTCTTCCTCACGCTATTGAGCTTGCTGGGCCTTTTCCCCTCATGATTTATGCTGTTTTCTCATTGTCCCATGCCCATAAATTCGTTTCTGTGTTGCTCAATGGTTAGGGAGCCATGATCTCTTGATTTGAGTGTGAATGGTGGTCGTTTTTGCTCTGGTAGAGACGTTTTTTGAGTTGAGATTACGATTTGGGGGTTTGTGGTGGTCGAATTGCCTCTATAATGCACAAGACGTTTCCTGAAAATGTATTTGCTCATGCAGGGTTGTTTTCCCCAATTGTCATTTCCATTTTTGGTTCCCAAGAACATTTTGTTCATACCCACCAGTGTGTGTGGCTACGCTTTTGATTAATTTTTGGGCTGTGTTTTTGATGAAAAAGTGGCTTGGCTGAGTAAGCCAAGGAACCTCATGTTATTGGCTTGTTGCCCTAATATCCTGTGAAACCCAGTTGTTGTTGGCTTAGCTAAACAGTCTGTGAAATCCAACTGTATGTTGGCTTGACTGTGGGCATATGGTTTTGGTTATACATGAGCCCTGTTGTTCCCTAGTGCCTTGTGGAATCATGCCCAGCTCGGGGGTGGCAGTGACGCTGAGAGATTGATGAGCACACTGGCCTATGGTTGGGTGGAACGTTGCAGCGACGTAGCTAGTTGCAGGCCAACTTCTTTTCAAGATAAGTATTCTTGTGCTTAATCTCTGCAAACTATTTGCTTTAGGAATTAATATGAATGTTTGAATGTTGAACGAATGAGTTTTGCTTCTGATTTAGAATGCACTATGCATCTGTGTATACATTCATGTTTAATGCATGTTAACGATTTGTTATGTTTTTAATCCAATGCATGTTTATGTTTTTATGTTAATGGGGATCTTTTGCCCGTTTGGCAGCAGCAACGTGTTGGTCGCGTCCTCTCCATCGTTGGGATGAGGGGTGGGGGACGTGACAAATGTGCAATTTGCTTCCTTATGTGTAATTATTTAAGACTTAAGAGTTTCATTTGGTAGTCGGTTATACTTATGCACTTTTGTTATTTAAATTACCATACTAAATCTAATCACTTGCTTTAAGGTTGTCATAGCTCTGCAGATCACCAAAAAGTGAAGCACAAATCGGAGCTCGGTTGCATCTTATCTTTCTTCACTACCTTTTTTCTGGATCTAATGTTCCTTGTTCTGTAGGCACTCTCCCTTCTCAGATTTGTTCAAGCTTGGGCTTGAGATCTTCCTTCTTCTTCCTCAAAACTTCAATCTATTTCTTTCCGGTTACCTTTTGCTTCATAACAAGTAGATCTAAGATTTAAAGCTTATCGTTTTATCTTTCGTTATATAGATCTAAGAAATTTTCAAGGTTAACTTTATCAAAGGCTTAGATCTAGTCTTTTATTTTTAGTACTTAAAGTAGTATATTCATCCTATCATTTGCAAGTACTAGGTTGTAAAGTTATGTACTTTTTAGCTAACATACTAACTTTTCCTTGAGCTTTTTGTTTGCTGGTTTTTACATTTGTCTTACAGGAAAGAGGAGATTCAGAAGCTCTTGCAAAGACTTGAACCATAAAAAAACTCCTTCGAACCCCCTATCTTTCTCTCCCATTTCTTTATTACCCATTCTTCTAAAAACATCTGTAAACTTTTTTGATCCGAATTTCCAAAGGAGAGAAAGTATTCTTCTGAAACGATATTGTAATAAAAAGTAATAATAGAGCAAGTGGGATTATGACTCCTGTTGAATTTTAGCATTAGCATGAATTCTTTAACAATTTGCAGACTGTAAGATAACAAAAGACAAGTGCAGTAGAAACATCAACAACATCACACACATAGAACACAGTAGTTTTTCACGGGGAAACCTTTAAAGGACAAAATCCCCAAAAGCAATAGTAATTCATCTCTTAAATGAGATGACTTGAGTTTCTTAGAATTCTGATATTAATTTTCTTCAGTAATTTTTCAAACCCTAATAGGTTTGATCCACAGATCCAAAAATCACAGAAGATAGTTTTTACACAAAAAACCAAATTAGGGATTTCTGCCCTAATTTTCTCTTCCTACCCAAGTATCATCCCAAACTAGAATTTACGTTTGCTTGTGTATTGCCCGAGTTTCGTACTGTTGCTTGGAACTGTTTTTTCCTGCCCATGCTGCACGAACCTCTGTTTGCCTTGCCCGGATTCCTGTTAGCTTGCCTGGAGTCCTTGTCAAGCTGCCCTAGCTTTGTTTGTCCTGCCCGGATCTTGTCTGCCCTGCCCGAGCTCTATTTGGCCTGCCGGAACCCTGCCTAAGATTTGTTTCTTGTCCGGAAGCCCTGCCCATGGTCTGCTGCCTGCCCGGGAGTCCTATTGATGACCGTCGAAGTCTGTAGCAGGCAGAGTATGGATGCCCAAGGGTGGTGGCGGCCTGCCTAAGCCCTGGTAGGGATTGCTGTAAGTGACGAAGGGCAGAGGGAGGTGCCTGGAGAAGAAATTCGGCCTGCCTGTGAAGAGATCGAGGCTGCCCATGAGGAATTTTGAAGGTGCCGTGAAGGTTGTGAAGAAACTCTAACTCATGAAGAGAGAGAAGATGATGCTACTGTTGTTCATCAAGGGTGTAACCCTAGTTTAGGATTAGACTACAAAAGAGTGGGTTCCCTAGCTAGAATCCTCCATGCTAGGGCATAACCACAAAAATATTCTTCTCCAAAATGCCAGTGAACATCTTCTTCCTTTAGCAGCTGCAATATGATGAACAGGTGTGTGTGACAAAATGAAATGGATTGATCTTCTTTTATATCCTTTGAATCACCTGTAAGTGGACCACAACTTAAAAGAACAAAATAATATTATTTTATTATTTTATTGCTTTGACTTTTACCTTTAGTGGTACTAAATGTCTTTTTGCACTTTCACTTTGACTTCTTGGTGGTCTAAGCATCCTTAAGTATTTTTGACTTTTACTTGAGCCTTCTTCAAGTGCCTTTGTGGTCAAGGCGGTTCTTCATCCCCACTCAAAGTACATCATCATAAATAGAGAGAATTACTAATGCTTTTTTCTCACACTCCATGCGACATCAAGATCAGGTACTTGGTGTCTTAACCAAGGGTAGCTAAGCGTTGGAGAAGATCACAAAGCCCACAGATTGAGGGTCAGAGTGTCTCACATGACCAGACCCGGTTTAGGGCTTATAGTGATATTCTGGTAACAGACCAGGCGCCTCAGCCATAGGTTGCATAATTTGAGCCAAGGTCAAATACTTGGTAACAGACCAAGCGCCTCCATTCTTTCGGAGAATGGCCCTCAACTCTAGGCTAAGTCCCCCAGTACTAGACTAGTTCATCTTCTTGGTAACTGACCAGGTGCCTCCATTCAAAGAATGGCCACTCAGCTCTAGGCTAAGTCCCCTAGTGTTGGACTGGTTCCACATCCTAGTCCCTGACCAAATGTCTCCATTCAACAGAATGGTCACTCAGTTCTAGAGTGAGTCCCCCAGTACTGGACTGGTTCCACATCCTGGTCCCTGACCAGATGTCTCCATTCAACATAATGGCTACTCAACTCAAGGTTGAGTCCCCCAATGCTAGATTGGTTCCGCATCCTGGTTCTGGACCATATGTCCCCTTTCTCCTAAGAGAATGGCTCTTGATGCTGCTCAGGAAACATTAACACTCCCTCTTAGCGAGAGAGGTATTTTGTGCCATGCTAAGCTTGTCACGAAAGTACACGAACTTTGTTGCTGTCAAAGGCTTGGTCAGGATATCTGTGATCGGTTCATCTGTACGAATGTATTGCAACTTCAAAGTACCTCTTTGTACTAGGTCTCTGATGAAATGATACTTCATTTCAATGTGTTTCGGTCTACATGCAACACTGGATTCTCTGAAAGCTTAATTGAACTTTGATTATTACAATGGATGATCGTTGAGTCAAGCTTCCACCAAACATATCAGATAGAAGTTTTTTGAGCTAAATTGCTTCCTTACAGGCATCACTTGTAACATTATACTCTACGCATCCAAACATATCTGTTAACCCCCTGCGCGTCGATCCAAACCCTGCGCAACCGCACAGCCTCGTGGCCTGCGTGCTCTGCCTCGCGCGCTCGCATTGTGCACCTGCTCCTCCTGCGCGGCCGCTCGCCCATCCGCCCACCTGCGCGTGCCCACGCGCTCCATTCCTTCTGCGCGCAGCCCCTTCGGTGCGCGCTTCTTCTTCCTGTGCGGTGTGGCTCTTTCGCGCGCACCACCACCTGCGCGTGGTTCCTTCTCCGCTTGCATGCGTTTTCTTCTCCACCCACCTCCACCTGCATGTGTCCCTTCCAAACATTGCGCGCGGCTCTTCTCCACCCACTTGTGCACGACTCCTTCTCCATCCTCCTGCGCCCACACCACCAGCGCCCACCAGCGCCCGCACCACCACCCACTTACACCACTTCTTCTCTTCACGCAGCTCCTCCGTGGCTCCTGCCCTCCTCCACCTACCCCCCCATGACCTTCACTTCGCCTCCCCCTCGTCCCCTCCTTGCTCACGACCCCACACCCCCATTTCCTCAGACCCCCTCAGACACTAGTGTTCGATAGTTCATGGAGAACCCGAAAGAAGACCAGGAGTTAAAATGAATCTCCAAAACACCCATTTGGGACTACAACGATAGAGGCCAATTTCAATACCTCAGGCAATGCCAAGGTAACCCAGAATTCTACAGCCCTATGGACATTGCACTAGAGTCAGATTTCACGTTTTGGACATCTCAAATCAAACAAATGCTTAAGAAAATGGAATCTCTCGAAGCCGAAAATGATAGATTCTGCTCAAAGGTGGGCTCTCTCACTACGAGAGTCTCGGAAGTTGAAGAGGACAACCTATCCCTCAAGAAAATGGTACAGGAAAACAAAGAACATGACTCCTCACATCCTCATAACGAATTACTTCATGCAGAAATCCAGGACCTTAAGACCAAGCAAGAAGAAATCAAATCCCAACAGGCCTCCTTTAAACAGGTGATGGAGACATATATCAATTCGTGGGCACAAGTAGTTCGGGGGAAAAACAAAAACCCCTTCACAGCTGTCGAGAAGGTCGTACAAGCCAAAATTGTAGAAGAACGGACCAGGCGCACAAGGGAATTGAATTTGAAAGCTAGAGGACTTCCTCAGCCTCTTCCTTCCGTCGACCCTATGGAGGTAGGAACTAGGTTCGTAAGTGATACCCTTGGCCTTCCATACTTAACCTTGGACAGAGCTTGGGTGGGCCTCGACTCCACCCTCTTTATCAGATTCCACAATGCAGTAGACAGGCTCTGTGCCCTTAGAGCTAAACGTAAATTGTTCTCACTCCCAGACAAGATATTCCTTGATGAGGACCTTACCTGAGCACAGGCTACAAAACTCAAACAATCCAGGGAACAAATCGTAGCAGCAAGAAAAGCAGGAAAATGGGCAGTAATCAGGAACCTTTGGCCAATTATTCGAGATTCCTTCCCCCCAAGATGGATACCTCGAACAGGAAGCTCTAAATGATGGGGTCAACCAGAGAGACATCAGGGTATAGGTATCACTGTCCGTTGTTGGAATGGAAATGGGTCTTTCTGGTCATCTCCAGGCCTCTTGTATGACACACTCGCATCGACGGATATCCTCCTTGTGACTGAAACCCATGCGAGCCCTGTACGGCCTCTCCCAGACATCACAGGTTATCACTGGTTCTCAGTTTGCAGACAGGAGACAAGGAGCTCTAGTGGAGTCAGGGGTTCAGGAGGAGTTGCTTGCTTAGTCAGAGACTCTCTGAGAAAGAGGGTTTCCTTGATGGCCTATGATGAGTATGCTAGATTCATGTGGATCCGGTTCAGAACCAAGATCTTCCCCCAGGGACACGTCTACTTCGCAGTTTGTTACTTTCCGCCCACATCCTCATCATTTGCCATCCACAATGGAATAGACGGGGACCCTTTTATGGATCTATACGCTGGCATCACCTAGTACTTTGTTGACGAAGATGTTATTATTAAGAGGGATTTTAACGCCCGCACTAAAGACCTCTAGGTTCCTCTCCATGACAGATCCGAAGATGTGTTAAGCACCATAGGACTAGACCCTACAGCAGTATGTCTCCACCGAACTTCAGAAAATGCCCTGGGCCCCACCACAGCTTACGGTAAACATCTCTTGCATTTGGGGGAATCCCATGAGATGCTTATTCTGAATGGCCTGCCTTATTTCCCAAACTCTCATTTCTTCATGTGCTGACCTCATGGAGGCGGGGCTAGTGTAGTGGACTACGCTCTAGCCAGCCAAATCCTACTCCCCTTCATTTGAGACCTTTCCATCCTCCCAATCCCCCCTAGATGACCACGCACTTCTTCTCTTTCCCTCCAAATCGACCCCCCCCTTCCAACTCTGCTTCCCCCCAACAAGCACCCCTCCCCCACCAGACCACCTTCTGTTTTGATGAGGGCGACCCTGACACCTTCCTTTCAAATCTCCGCCAGATCCTTTCGCTTGAAGACCATTTCTCCTCACTCAACTCAGCCACTACCAAATACCATTGCCTCTCGTCTGCAATCTGGAAAGCGACGCTCAACACCTTCCCCCACTCCACTCGTACCTACTCGGACACCACCAAACCAGCCTCCTGCCCCATGAACAAGTGGTACGACGAAGACTGCAAATCACTTCACCGAGAACTCCGTCATGCCTTCCTCCACACTTGTCCTACTTATCCCAACATACAAAAATCTTACCACAGTCTCCTTCGCCGGAAGAAAAGACACATTATCTCTCAGAGAAGACAGGAACTCTCAGCCCTCCTCGCCCACTCCCCGAAACAGTTTTGGCGTACGATTCTTTCCTGACGCTCCCCTCTGCCACTCGACCTTGATCCTGCCTCTATGTTCTCCCACACTTCCAAGCTCTATGACATTCCCGACCAGGTTGATATTCATGTGGCCTCCCCCCCCTCCTCCAGCAGCCTTTTCACTAACAATGATGTCACAGAAGCCATTCAGGCGATGAGCAGCAGCAAATCAACAGATGAGGAAGCAGAGTTCTTCAAGCATGGTCTCCCGGCTCTGGTTAGGTACTTGGCTGATCTTTTTAATCACGTAGTGCGGGAAGGATTTCCACCGGTCTAGTTTGATCACATCATCCATCCGATTCACAAGTTTGGAGCCACTTCTGATCCTAACAACTACAGAACAATCATGGTAGGCCACATGTTCTCAAAACTCTATGCCATAGTTCTTCATATGAAGCTTTCCAAAGACTTTGATCAAAGAAATCTTAGAGCTCGGGGTCAGGCAGGGTTCAGACCAGCACATCAGACTATTGATCACATCTTTACTCTCCGAGCAGTGATTGAGGAGGCATGTCACTGCTCCTCGAAAGTCTATTGCTGCTTTGAAGACTTCCGAAAAGCATTCGACTCAGTTCCTAGAGAGGACTTATTGCAGCGATTCAGAAACATTGGTGTCTCGTCGATTCTTTTGACAGCCATTATGCGTCTTTACGAGTCTGTTTGGGGCCGCCTTCGCACAACACAAGGGCTATCCGAGTTCATCCGCAGCACCATTGGGGTGAAGCAAGGTTGCTCGCTTTCCCCCACTCTGTTTGGAATCTACATTGACGAGTTGGAGGCATTCTTCTAGGAACACACATAGGAAACAGATGGATGCCTCCTCGACTAGGTCCTGATCTCTGTCTTGCTTTTTGCTGATGACATTGTACTCCTTTCTTCCTCTCCGAAAGGTTTGCAAAGACAACTTGATGCTCTAGCCCTGTTCTGTGAACTCTGAAAGCTAACGGTGTATCTGAGAAAAATAAAGGTTATGATCTTCAATGGGACAAAAAAAACCTCAAACTTTCGTTTCCTATTCAAAGGAGAGGAAGTTGAGATCATCGGTACCTATACTTATTTAGGAGTTCAGTTTTCTGGGCCCCACTTCAGTCTTCAGCTAGCCCTCTAGCCTCGAATCAACAAGGGGTACGGGTCTCAAGCCCTCCTCGAGAGACAATGCTTTCGTTGCGACTTCTACGATACCTCATCCAAAATGGACCTAGTAAATACTTTGATCAGCACCACTGTTTTACATGGATCATAAATCTGGGGGCCCTCCTTACTAGAGTCATATTGGGCATCAGCTGAAAGACTCCAATTCCTCCTTCTTCGACGTATCATCAGGTGCAAACAGACAGTGCCACAACACATCATCCTCGCCGAATTTGGAGCCCAACCCTTTCGCCTCGAGACAGTTTTCAGATTGGTCTCCTTCATCCATTGGATCCGAGGTTTAGTCGACTCTTCAAAAGGCTGGGATAGGTACCCGTATTTAGCTTATTGCTTTGCTTGGACCATTGCCAGTGCTACCCACCCAGGTAGGGCCAAGTATTGGTTCACAGGGGTCTCGAGCCTCCTTGCTTCAGTGGGGATCCAGTTAGATCGTCTTCCCCCGTTCCAGTACTCACTAGATGCCCCAGGCCACCTTCTACCTATCCGATAAGAATTGAATAAGATCATCAGAGAAGATATTTACAAGCAGTTCGTTAAGGTCACCTAGATCAACCCTCCCGGAGGACTGCGCCCGAAAATGGCCTTTTATGCTGAACACTTCTTCGAGATCAGAGATGGGCTCATTGTTTGGCCCAAGTACATGCTTCGCCATTGGATGCATGCCCTTTGGATCCCTCTCGGACAGTTCAAAGTAGGATCACATAGACTCCAAGTAGGGTCAAACCACTAGATTGATAAAGCAGATAGGATCTGCCAACTGTGCCACCTACAGGAAGTGGAAACCGAGTCACATTTTATCTTCAGGTGTTCTGTCTACTATGAGATCAGAGGACGCTTCTACTGCTTGTTCAGAGGGCCCCAAACTCTAGCCGCTTTCTTTAGATACACCGATCAGAGATGTCTAGCGCTTTATATTTAGGAGGCTCTCAGGTTTCGAGCCCTAATCCTTCAGCCTCCCACTTGATCGAACACCACACAGCGGATCACCGCGTTCTTCGACATACTTCCGGCATCCAGGGGCACAAAGAGATCCATTGAACCTGATATCGACCCGACCCCGAGATCAGTAAAGGTTGGGGGCTCTCGACCCACGAAATCTCAACGGCAGCCCCGCACTAGACCTCCCTCTAGGAGACGTCTAGGACCATCCAGATCACAACGACATCTTAGAGGACGACCCGTGCTTTAGATCAACCCTCCCGGAGGACTGCGCCCGAAAATGGCCTTTTATGCTGAACACTTCTTCGAGATCAGAGATGGGCTCATTGTTTGGCCCAAGTACATGCTTCGCCATTGGATGCATGCCCTTTGGATCCCTCTCGGATAGTTCAAAGTAGGATCACATAAACTCCAGGTAGGGTCAAACCACTAGATTGATAAAGCAGATAGGATCTGCCAACTGTGCCACCTACAGGAAGTGGAAACCGAGTCACATTTTATCTTCAGGTGTTCTGTCTACTATGAGATCAGAGGACGCTTCTACTGCTTGTTCAGAGGGCCCCAAACTCTAGCCGCTTTCTTTAGATACACCGATCAGAGATGTCTAGCGCTTTATATTTAGGAGGCTCTCAGGTTTCGAGCCCTAATCCTTCAGCCTCCCACTTGATCGAACACCACACAGCGGATCACCGCGTTCTTCGACATACTTCCGGCATCCAGGGGCACAAAGAGATCCATTGAACCTGATATCGACCCGACCCCGAGATCAGTAAAGGTTGGGGGCTCTCGACCCACGAAATCTCAACGGCAGCCCCGCACTAGACCTCCCTCTAGGAGACGTCCAGGACCATCCAGATCACAACGACATCTTAGAGGACGACCCGTGCCTACCGGCCCCGATTCAGGACAGCAGACACTTCTACAGTTGTCTTAGTTTTCTTCGTTCAACCTCGAATGTTAGGAGTATCAGACCTTCCTTGGCCTTCTCGACCCCTGGATCTTGTCCACTTGAGCTCCTTCGCCCTTGTGCAGGACTACATGATTGGAACCGAAACATGACTTCTCCCATGCTCCTGCCTACCTCGACAGGATTAGCTTTACTTCTGTTTACTTCATTGTCGTGTTGTATTTCCTTTCTCTTTAAGGGAGATTGTTTTATCCTCCCACATGCATAATCTATCATTGTAACCGACAGTCCCATTGACCTGCTTTGTGGTCATTAGTGGACATTAAATTTTTTTTTATTATCTTATCTTATCTTATCTGCCTCGGCTGTACTCTGAGCTATGGAACCCTGCTTCTTGCTGGACCAAGAAATCATTGTAGATCCCATACTGAAGCAATAACCAAAGGTGCTTTTCCGGTCTACTGGACTGCCAGCCCAATCTGAATCAACATATTTTGCTAACAATACTCCACTACTGGAAGTATACCTTAGCCCATAAGTGATAGTACCTTGCACATATTTGAGTACATGTTTGGAAGTTACCCAGTGTATGTGCTTTGGATCAGACATGAAGTGACTCAGAGCATTCACTGTGTAACAAATATTTGGTCTTGGGTGTATAAGATACATCAAGGATCCAATGAGCTGTCTGGACTCTGTACAGAGTAGAGTCCACATCTTGTGAACTGGTGGCTGTGTCTTCCAACTTTGTCAAGTTGTTAATGATGGGTATGCTCATGGACTTGTAGTCCTACATCCCAAACCTTTGCAAGATGTCCACTGCATACTTCCCTTGTGTTAGGAAGATCTCACCTGTCTTTTTCTAGACTTCTAAGCCAAGAAAATAATGCATCAAACCAAGATCCTTCATTTTAAATTCAGAGGTAAGCTCCCTCTTACACTGAGCTATCAACTGTTTTTCACCTATAAGGAACAAGTCATCCACATATAGGACAAGGATCAAGATATGATTATGAACAACCTTAAAATACAGAGTGGAGTCAGCAATACTTTTGGAAAACCCCAAGTTGTGGAGGAATCCATCCATCCTCGCATACTAGACTCTCAGAGCTTATTTGAGTCCATACAAGGCTTTCTTTAGTTTACACACATGGGTCTTATTCCCATGAGTCACAAAGCCTTCAAGTTGTTCAATGTAGACTTCCTCATCAATCTTGCCATTAAGGAAGGCTATCTTTACATCCATCTGATGTAACTTCCATTCGAATACTGTAGCAAGAGAAATGATGATTCTGATGGTAGTATGTAATATACCTAAATAAGTATATTACTATTATTATTAATTAATTAATAATTAGGTTAAATGTCAAAGGTCACCTCTTTTCAAGGTCCGACCATTCATAGGTTAGCTTCCATATATAATGTAAGCCCGTCAATGTAATAAATCATCAATTCAATAATAAATAAATATATATTATCAATTATGATAATAATGTAAGGATGAATCCTTACAAGTGGTATCTGAGCTTTGGCTCAATATCTGCTTCGCGTTCATCTTCTCCACCTCTTCTTTCGCTGCAAATTCCCATCTTCCACTTCATTTTCCATCATCTACACACCCATCCATACCACAAATCCCCCATTTCCAAAAAAAATTATAATATTATTATTATAATACTTTATAATAATTATTATAATCTTAAAACAAAAAGCTTTGATTGAAACTCTCGCTCCCTGCAATTCCTCTCGGCAACTCCATTTCTTCACGCCCCCACCATTCCATGCTTGCATTTTCTTACCCGCACCCTCATTCCTCCCATACCTGCATCATCCCTACTTGCCAACGCTCCACATCTTCCTTGCTACCTCTGTCTCCAGCTCTTCACTCACACCAACCCTCATCACTCACGCTTCTTCTCCCCCATTCTGTTATGACTTCAAACACTCCAACCAACGCCCCACTCCACCACGCCTGAATTCCTACGTGTGCCCTTGCTGCTATGAATTCCCACCGGCGGTCCTTTCCATTCCATCGTGAATCTCTTCCACGCCAACATTCCCTCGCTACTCCCTTCCCCTACGCTACCCCAACAAGCGCATCAACACTAGTCCACGATGTACCTCCATCTTCGAACTTCCACCGACGCTCCTTCCCATTCCACTGTGAATCTCTTCCACCCCAGCATTCCCTCGCATTCCCTCGCATCATGACCAGTCCACGACCCCACACCAACATTCACTCTTACCCTCACGCTCTTCAGCTCATCCTCGCGGTCTCCCTCTCAGCACCTCACTGCCCACTCCACCTCCTGCGTAGCCATAACCTTGTAATCTCCAGCCTTGCTTGGTTACCTACTCCACCTTCCAGTCCACACAGCAGCACCTCCAAACTCCAGCCAACCTATGCTTCCCTCACCTCACACATCCATTCACAGCTCCATTCGATCGTGCCCTCACGCTCTTCAGCGCATCCCCGCGGTCTCCCTCTCAGCGCCTCACTGCCCACTCCACCTCCCACGCAGCCATAACCCTGCGGTCTCCAGCCTTGCTTAGCTACCTACTCCATGCGCCATCGTACTCTACCATTACCCCACTGCCTCCACTCCACTGCCTTACTCTCGCTGCATGCACATTCGATCTCCACCTCACGCCATCGCTTTCCACGTGCTCACGCTCCTCTATGCTCAACTAGCTTCTCCCCAATCCACGCCTGCAATCCTCTCATGTGCCATCCACATCTCCACCTCACTCATTCCCACTTTCAAGCTCGCTGCACCATACATGCTTTTAAAAACCCTCAAATTCCACCATTTAAAAAAATATAATATATTATTATTATTGTTAAATAATAATAATAATTATAATATATATATATATATATTTTTTTTTTCAAACAAAAAAAACTATTTATTAAAACATATATATAGTTTATAAGAAGAATAGTAATAATAATAAAATTAATTAATTAAGTAATATTTATTATTATAAATAAAAAAGAATTGAAAACTTTGTCTAAGATAAAATGGTCTTCAATGAAGGTATTTATGGGTTTTTCAAACAAGATAAACCATCGCAAGAAGTTAAAAATGATTCTAGGTTGGAGATTAAAGAAATAAAACTCACAGAGCTTGAAACAAAAATATTGGATATTGACGTAGCGGCGCAAGTTCTGCATGAAGATATAAAAGACTTAGTTGAAGAACTGAAAATGTTGGTAATACAATGGCCAAAAGAAGAACCTAACAAGCATGCAGATAAAGAAAAACCAGAAACACACTAGTCTTACCCCTCAAGTCAATTGAAGGAAGAAGATGATGTGACATCTCACTTTTCAAGCAAGGGAATGCAAGCTGATATGGCACCCACGATAGAAGAAGAGGGAATCAAGGAAGAAGTTGTTGCAACTTCCGAATGCTCAGGCTGAATAGAGCTAGCGTCTACATCAACACTCACGTCAGAAGAAGAGACTCCTATCCTATCATAGAGGAACAAGCTTGGTCGACTCCCAAGTTCTTAGGTTAAGCAGAGCTGGAGTCTACATCGACACTCATGACAAAAGAAAGGACTATGACCAGAAAAGAAGAAGATGTTACGATTTCCGAGTTCTCAGGTCAAGAAGTGTTGGGATGTACACCCTCGATCAGTGTTGAAAAACTCTCCGAAAAAATCGCCGACTTTTTTAAAAGTCGCGATTTTTTCCCTCAGCCAAAAAATCGGCTAGAAAAAATCGTGACTTTTTAACTTTTCAAAAAGTCGCCGAGGCTAAAAATGGCAAGTCCCGACTTTTTCTAAAATCTCCTGACTTTTTCCAAAAAGTCCTGACTTTTTCAAAAAATCTCCTTTTTTGCTAAAATGGCTAATTTTCCAAAAAATTGCCATTTTAGCCATTTTGTCGTATACTAACACCTTTCCTCTACCGTATAAATATTTCAAAACTTTGTTGTATTTGAACATCAAACCATGCAAGGATAATCTATACAAAATATGTATCCGTTTATCAAAAATCACAATAGTAATTGAATTACTTTTTTCACTATTGGGGAATTTTTTGAACAAACATATTTTGAGTGATCATCATAACACATTGTAGGGAAAAAAGAGCAATGTTTCAAGTGTTAGATGAGTTAGGGCTAAATGTGAGGCTCATGTCGGAAATTCAATTTGGGAGTGAAAAATACATCTATGATTTATCACCAATACAAAACAAGTAATACGTTTAATTGCTGACAACCAAATTAGATAGCTAGATGCTAGTTTTCCTCGAATACATTTATATATGAAGTATGAATGGAAAACTCAGGAAGAGAGCATTGATATTAGATAGCTAGATGCTAGTTTTCCTCGAATACATTTATATATGTGATGTCATGTTTTATTGGTTATCCACTTTTGAGTCATTGATTGGACAACTATGATGTTTCATGATACAGTATCGACTTTGATGTATCATTTTACATTTGGCATGACTACATGATGATGATATATATCAATGCTTTCTCCATATTTATGTTCCAATGTGTTTATCTGATGTTATTGTTGCTTTAAATGTTTAAAATTCAGAAAAAAAATGAATGTATTTTGTATTTTTTAATGTTTGCCGACTTTTCCCGATTTTTCCCAATTTTTTTGTCGATGTTGCCGACAAGTTGTATTCAAGACTCTTGTTGACTTTTTGCTGAGGCCGACTTTTTCAACATTGCCCTCGACAGGAGAAGTAACTATGACTCTCGAGTTACCAAGTTAAGAGGAACAAGGGACTACTGTGACTCCTACGTATTCAAGTAGGGGTGAATATAAAATCGCTAGTACCCTTAGGAAGGAGAGGAAGCCGAAAGAAGCTGTTGCGATTTTCGAGTGCTCAGGACGAATAGAGATGACGTTTGCATGAGCACTCACGTTAGAAGAAATGATTCCTATCCTAAAGGAACAAGCTATGTCGTCTCCTAATTTCTCAGGTCAAGCAGAGTTGGGGTTTGCATCGAAGCTCATGAGGGAGACTTCTTGAGAGAGAGGGGATTCGTCTTGAGATTGATTGATAGTTTGACTTAAGAGGTAGGCCCCACCTCACAAGAGGTGCACCACCTCTTCCTTGGATTCTTCACCACCCAATCGAAGCATTTGCAAAGAGAGAATGCACCCCCTCATGACGAGAATGTGCACCCTCTTCTTGAGACTAACTTGCCTTCACAAAGATTAGGCTTTAATAAAGAGATTTGAGTGCTTGTTAACTCCCCTTTGACCACTAGTTACCATTGCCACCACTCCGAACATGTGTTCGACATGTTTCCATTATTTTAGGAGTTTGTCTTTTTGTCTTTTTTGTCATTTATTTGTCACTTTTTGGCTTTTTTGAGAGAAATATTATTGAAGTGATAAATAATCACTCAAATTCTTAGGAAAGTGGGTTCATGGGTAAAGTGGGTGCTCTGAATTAGAAAATGAGCATCCTTATGGTCAATTCGATGTCCTAACCACACTTTAATGACACTTTGGAAGTTTATAATTAACTTATTAAAAAATTGACCCGTTTTACAGGAAATTTTTTTATTCTCGGAAATTAAAAAAAACCTATGGGGGACCTAGTACATGTTCATATGAGTTAAAATTGATGACTAGCATGGTAATATACATAGAGACACAGACTTTAATAAACTCCTAAGGCCTAACAACCAAGGCAAATACTTCAACTTTGGAGGTTTGAGTGAAAAACTTGGAAATTATATGGCCTTGACAAGCAACATAAAATTGACAAGGAAAAAACACTCTAGAGTGCCGTAATGATATGTAAGTCTATGCTGGCGAAGCCTTTTACAAAAAGTCGTCATGCTACATCAACTTATTACAATTTCCCCGTAGGGTATTAACATGCAAAAGTTTCAAAAAGGGGCCAGAATTGGCCTTGAAAGGTTTTCTAAACTTTTGAGTATTGATAATGAACAAGGAACTTGTTCACAACATCAGTGGCTCACTGAAAATCCACCTAAGTGCAGCTTAGTGGATAACAAGGCAAGCAAGGGGGAGCAAAAGGGATTCTTTTGGTAGCATGGAATGTGTGCACTTTACCAAGGGATCAAAGGGGGGATAGGAGTTCTTGACATAAGTGCAGAAGGGTAATTCTTGTTGGTAAATGGTTGGTGAGCACAATGGAGGGCAATGCTCTTTGGCAATTATTGGTTTGACATCAAATTCAACCTGCTCCAGCTCAACACAACACTAGGTCCAAAGGGCCCTTTTCATTTGTGTAACATAATTGGGAATGCTCAGGGTTTCGTTATGTTAGGGTCTGCCCTGTTTGAGAGAGTGTGGGCTTCTTCACAAGCTGTGTTTGGTTTTCTTCGTTGTAAGTTTGAGGGTCCATGGGATGGTTGAGATTTGGTGTCATGCTTGATCTGGACATTCCCATCTAGGAGTGGACAGTTCAGACTTTCAGATTTGGTGTCATGCATGATCTGGACATTCCCATCTAGGAGTGGACAGTTTAGACATTGCCATTCCTCTTTTATTCCGCTGTTTTCCTTGTCTTATTAATCTTAGGTGATTTCATTGTTTTTAATCTATGTTTTTTGTTTTTCATAATTAGTCAGGGTTTTCTACCTTGCTATCTTTTATTTCTTTTCTTTTCTTTGTTTCTATTTTTACAACTTTATTGTTTATGTTTTAGTTAGCATTTTTATTGTTTTTCTTGAATTGTTTTTGTTTTGGCCTTGGTATTAATTCTTTGTCTTTATTTATTATTCATTTTATTGTTTTATTTAATTTTTGCTTTAGTTATTATCTTATGTTTTATTTTGTTTCTCTTAATGCTTTAGGGTTTGTTTCGTTTATTCTTTTCGTTTCTTTGTTTTTATCATAGTTTTAAAAATCGGAATCGGACTCAAAATCGGTCGAGGGTCAATTTGGACTCGGAATCGGAATCGGTCATAAATCGGCCGATTTGAATCTAATGACTCGGTTTATTAAAACATACTTAAAATATTTAAATTTTAAAGAAAAACAACATTTTCAAGATTTTAATCTATGATTCCAGAGCATTAGAGTTAACTGAGTCATATATACCATATACAAGTGAGTATATCAAAATTGCACAAAGTATATTGTGCAATACATCTCTAGGAGACCAGGACTAGGACAAAATACATAATATATGAGGCCCATAGGCTATATGGCATGTGGAATCCAAAAAACATGTTACATAGTCAATTGTCATACATCATCAACTACATACTACATACTGGACTGTCCCCATGGCTGTCCCTCACTCACACTGTCACACTGTTTGCAAATTGCCACTGCTGTAGCGCTACTCCACAATGAAAATAGGAAATAGGTGTAGGGAAATAGGGGGGGTTCATTAAGTAGATTTAGGCCCTAGGATTAGGTTAGGTTAGGAAAAAACAAAGAAAAAATGATTTTTTTTGTGTTTTTTCAAGTCTGCAAACCCCACATGACTAGCAGTAAAAAATAGGTCAATTTTTCACATAAATTGGCCGATTCGATTGGTTTGGTATTGAATCGACCGATTTGTTGTTTGAATCACTCAGTTCGGTACCAAACCAGTTGACCGAACCGATTTTTAGACTGATTTGAATTGGTTTGACTTCAACTCGGTGAATTGGTCGATTCCGAAACCGGTTTCACCGATTTTTAAAACTATGGTTAAAGTTTTTATATGACTTTATTGTTTATGTTTTGATTATTCATTTTTTGTTTTATTTTTTCTTTAGTTATTTTTATGATTTATTTTAGTAATCTTTATTCTTTTCTTTTTTGGGTTTTTAGGGTTTTTGGTCTCTATTATTTTTGGTTGCATTTGTTTCTTTTTCTTTAATCCTATGTTTGATGGTGCTAGTGTTATGGTTTTTTGGTCTCTTGTCCGAAGTTGACCTTGATTGTGCATCTATAGCTGACCTGTAATATGTTCCTGCATCTCTCGATTATTATTTATATGTCTCGCCTACAACTCTTACAATTAACTAAACGTCTTGATGATGGATCCAGTTGAGGATTTGAAACGTCAACTTAAAATGGCAACCGTGGTTATTTCAGAAATCTGTTCTATTAGAATTTAGCAATGATCACTATGGAAATCTAAAACCTCAGTTCAAACTTTCGTCAAGATTTGCTAGCAAAATACTGGCAAGGAAAGGGACAGTTTTTGGAAGGATTTGAGAGACCATGACTACCATCATTGGCATTCCTGGTGTGCACTTAACTGGCCCCAAAAGCTCACTGGTTCAGGCAATTTTGTTTTAGAGGGCCTCTGTGGGGTAATTGTCTTTTTAAAATGCAAATTCATGGGCTACGACTGTTCTAAAGGGATTAGAGATTGAAGAACATGAAGCCCTTTTACATCTCTATTTGGCCAAGGATCTTTATGATATTGTAAAGCACACTTTTGATAGTGTCCCTCGATTGAACAAAAGGTGGGGGTTGAAGGTCCTTGTGGTGTGTTGGCTGGGGGGGGTGCCAATCCCTTGAGAAATCACATTCTTGTTTCAAACACAAAGTTTGGGGGTGGCTTCTGCTCCAACAAGTGTTGACTGGAAAGCATAGGTTTCATAAAGTTGGTGTATTTGATGTTGCTTATGTCTTGACTCTTGAGTGGCAAGAATTAGAGGTTGAGCATGTTTTTTGGAAATGTTGGTCTGCAAAGGTAGTTTGTGTTTGGTTTCTTTGATGCCCCATTTTTGTGGAAAGGGCCTCTACTGGGAGACACTTAGATGATAAAGGATTGCTGCAAATCCCTGTTGTACCAGTATGTAATGTCCTCTTTTGATTAGGCCTTGAGGCCCAAAACCGCTAACCTATGTGATTCTTGTGGGTTCAAGCGGTTACTGACAGTTAGGGAATCATCTAAGGACTGATGCCATCCATAGAAAACCTAGGGCATCATCATCAGGTCAAGAAGGGCCACTGGGGCCAAAGGCCACCTTCGTGCGTGCCATCCAAGCATTATTTAATGATGCATGCACTCATTTAAGTCTCCATGCGCATGCATGCAAGTCAACTGCAAATTAGAAGATAAAGTGACCTAATTAGGTCAAAGATTAGGGTTTTCGCAGTTGAAAGTTATAAAAGGAGGATAAAGCGAAATGAGACTTCACTTTTGATGATTATTATTTTGGGAGCTCTTGAATAGTAGCACAGCAGTTGGGGTTGGAGACATCGTCTTCAACTAGCGGGGTTTCGGCAGTGAAGTATCTGCCCTAGTCTCATTCAAGGTAAGCCATACAGGTTCACTATTTGCTCTTACATTCATTCATAGTTATCCAGTATACGGTGTAGATTGTTGCAGGGACACGTGTGTAGTCGTAAGGGGGGTTTTAAGCTAGAAAGCCCTAATCAGTCGCTGGGTCTTCAGATCTCAGTTTTACTTCGAAACTCAAGCACCATTCTCATCATCGACATCTTACTCCGGTACCTGGTGATTATTAGATCCGACCGTGCTCATCTGGAGCAATTATCAGCTATTTTGGGATCAGGGGGGCGTGAGCAGCTGTCTCTCTGGAACAATTCACTAGCCTTCCTAGAGACCTCCAAAACTCCGCATGTACTAGGCATTCTCTCCGGCACGAGAAGGCTATCAGTCCTGCAAATCAGTAGCTTCATCGGACACCTCCTTCACTGAAAACGTCACCCTTATCTGATCTGGGGTTCTTGCTGCTGGGGTTTCACCGGAAGCAGAAGATATCAGTCCATCTCCGATTCAGTTCTTGATGCTTGCATACTCTCTCAGGAGCAGTCCAGTCAGCTTATCAGTGGTAAGTGTTCATTCTATCTCACAAACCCTAACCCTAAATTTTGCTATAAAATAGGGATTTTTGCATGGCAGTTTGCATGCCCGGTTGTATCAGCATATTTGCATAGAAATAGAAAATATCGGGATTTGGGATATTACACAGTATGGTTGATTGTTATTGGCTTTCTGTGGAAGCATCTATGTACAGTTACTTTTTAGGAGGATCCTTCCCTTTTAGTTTAGGAGACGCAAGGAACTTTAAGTAGGAGTTGGCTCTGCTTGTGAGAGTCAAATTTACTATGTTTTGTCGTGATGTGGAGTTCCGTCCTTTGGTGCACAAACTCATCAGCTTGTCTTTTTGTTCTTTTGTAGGATGGGAATTTCCTGGTGCCCTGTTGTTCATGTGATGTAATTCTCATTTCTATGATGTACTTATTTGTTCTAAGATCTAATATTTGCGGCATTTCGAAAAACAAAATGAGTAGGGCTCAATGTGTGGGCCCTTTTAGGTCTCTGCCTAATCGATGGAAATAGCTAGAAACACAGGCTGATGAGCTAAATTCAGATAGAAAGGCACTGGATGTAAAGCATGTAGAAATTAGGAGCATTTAGGGAGGCATTAAGGTAAGAGGATCGATGTGGAGTCACTTGGAGCCTTTAATATTCAAAATTTCGACATCTGTGTGTTGTTGGTAGGGTCATGGGCAAAATTCAGAAAAACTTGTATGATTTATGGTTGGGCATCGACTGAAAGAGTCCAGATCCTCCTTCTCCGACATATCATCAGGTGCAAGCAGACAGTACCACAGTACATTATCCTTGCTGAATTTGGAGCCCAGCCCCTCCGCCTCGAGGCAGTTTTCAGATTGGTCTCCTTTCTACATCGGATCCGAGGGCTAGCCGACTCATCAAAAGACCGAGATAGGTACCTGTATCTAGCTTATTGCTCTGCCCAGACTATTGCCAGTGATACTCGCCCAGGCAGGGCCAAGTGTTGGCTCACAGGAGTCTCGATCCTTCTTGCTTCAGTGAGGATCCAGCTAGATCATCTTCCCCCCTTCCAGTACTCTCTAAATTCTCCGGGGCACCTTGTACCTATCCGACAAGAGTTGAATAAGATTGTCAGAGAGGACATTTACAAACAGTTCATCTAGGTCACTTGGATCAATCCTCCAGGAGAATTGCGCCCAAAGATGGCCTTCTATGCTGAGCATTTCTTGGAGATCAGAGACGGGCTCATTATCCGGCCCTAGTATACACTTCGTCACTGGATGCATGCCCTTCGGATCCCTCTCGGACAGTTTAGAGTAGGATCACATAGACTCCAGGTAGAGTCAGACTATCAGATTGATAGATCGTATAGGATCTGCCAACTTTGTCACCTACAGGAAGTTGAAACCGAGTCGCATTTTATCTTTAGATGTCCTGTCTACTATTAGATTAGAGGACGCTTCTATTGCTTGTTCAGAGGGGCCCAAACTCTAGCTGCTTTCTTCAGATACACTGACCAGAGATGTGTAGCACTTTATATTCAGGAGGCCCTCAGGTTTCGAGCCCAAATCCTCCAGCCTCCCACCAGACCAGACACCACGCAACGGATCATCGCGTTCTTCAACATGCTACCGTCATCCAGGGGCACCAAGAGATCTACCGATCCTGATATTAACACAACTTCCAGACCAGGAAAGGATGGAAGACCCCAACCCATGAGATCTCAGCAGCAGCTCCGTACCAGACCTCCCTCCAAGAGCCGTCCAGGACCATCTAGACCCCACTGACACCAGGCTAGAGGGCGACCCGTGCCTACCGGCCCCGACTCGGGACAACATACACTTTTACAGTTCTCTCAGTTTTCTTCGTTCAGCCTCGGATGTTAGGAGTACCAGATCCTGATCTCTCCGGCCCCTGGATCCTGTCCACCTGAGCTCCTTCGCCCCTATGCAGGACTACATGATCGGAACTGTAGCAGGAACTCTTCCATGCTTCAGCCTAGCTCGACTTGTTTATCTTTATTTCTATCTACTTCATTGATTATATTGTATTTCCTTTTGCTTTAAAGGGAGATCGTTTGATCCTCCCACATGCATAAACTATCATTGTAACTGACAGTCCCGTTGACCTACTTTGTGGTCGTTAGTGGACATTAATAAAATTATCTTATCTTTTACCATTTTTAGATGAATCTGCTTGAATGGGACTTGGGTAAAACCCAACTCATGTTGTCATTCAAAATTTGGTCAATTTCCAAAACAAATCCTGAATTGTTTAAATGAAATAACAGGTAAAACGTAAAAGCTAGAAAGCCTTCAATTTTTGCAATTTTGATTATTCAAAAGTTGGCGATCACTGTAGAGGGGATCTCAACCTTGTCAATGAATAGATGACAATGGAGTGAACAGGAAATTGAGCTTGTTATTCATCTAGATATATACATTTTATGTGCTGCATGGTGAAAGTTGGCCTTGATCTTGCCAAATGGAACTGAGATGGCCCTATTGACCCAAAAATATTTTAGGGCATGAAATAGTCTGGACTCTAAAACAGCCCTGAGTGAAGCAGGTCCTCGATTAAACATTTTTGATCACTTGTTAAGAAGCCAGTACTTGATTAGAAAATATTCCAAAGAATTTTTTCTGGAAGTCCTGTTGCAATGTTCTTGTTACTCTTGGTTTTCAATCTATCTCTTCTATTTGTACTTCTATAAAATGTCTGAACTTTTCCAACTTTTTGGACAAGTTCCTAGGGACTGTTTCCTTTGAAAATAACATTATTCTAACAAGAGTAAGGGGAAATTTGGACATAATTCAAGATTTTTGTTCTGAAATGAGAAGTAACTTGACACTATGGTCAAAATGTTGTTGCATGTTTCTATGTCTAAGTGATAAGTTTATGCTCTTTTTAGGATTTTTAATTAGTAGTAATAGTTGACATCATTTTCATAATGGATGGAGTGATTGCAATGAGGCTATTAAATATTTCACTTCTGTATAAGCTATGAATAATAAGTGCATTTCATGTCTGGATATTCATAGCTCCTGGACGTTTTTGTGGATTTTTACATTGTACTAGTTCATATTAACAATATTGTACTACCTGCTAAAACTTCGGTGGGTTGTGTACTTCTCTTTGCCACGTTTCAAGATAATTGTATGCAAGACAGCTGGTGGTTTTATATACTTCCTCAAGCTAATTGGGAACATCACTTTTAACAGGAATATGGAGCACAAGTGATAACCACCACTCCCACTGTGCCATACATATTCGAATATTCTGATGGAAGGTAGCGTCAGAATTTGAAAACATTTGGCTATAATTTTTTGTTTATTGGATGTAAATCATACAATCTGTTCCCTTGCAAAGATCTCTGACTTTTAGCTTCTCGAATTTCCTCTAGTAAGGTTACTGTGCAGAATCCTGCGGCATTATCTACAAATCCTGGACAGCGTGTGACAGCTTGCTGGGAACCAACTGTGATTGCAACTATTATTCTTCCTAGTGAGTAAGCGCTAATCACTATATTCATACTCTGAATGATTTTTTTTGTGCTCATGAGAGTAATGCTTTAAGTTGTTTCCTTTTACTAATACCTGTTAATTTTGTGCATTACCCTTGTTGCTTGATGTATTTAGTAATTTGAAATTTAAATTTTCAGATTTGTGGGTAGTGTGATTACACTTTGCTCCGAGAGGAGGGGGGAGCAGCTTGAGTACTCATTCATTGACAGGTTTTTTAATTCATTTAAAACTAATTCATGCCATCATGTATTCTTTTCCTGAATTATTCTCTTGATAATTTTGAGCATTGGTTGGACCATGCTTATGCAGTCAAAGGGCCTTGTTGAAGTATCGGATGCCTCTCAGGGAAATTGTTGTAGATTTCTACAATGAACTGAAAAGTTTAACATCTGGATATGCCTCGTTCGATTATGAAGATTCTGAGTAAGTGTAACATTGTTGGCTGTGCATTTTGCTTGCCTTCTGTTAATTTTTCTGAATTCTTTTGCTGGCTTTTAATTGATTGTAGCTGTGTATGTGCTTTATGTATTTCTGCATAGGTTGTTAACAAGGTTAAGCTTCCAGAAATGCAGTATTGATTTTGGGGCTTCTGATAGAAAGTTTTTAACCCTATAAAATTCTTACTATTCAAGAAAAATATTGAAATTGATAACATAGCTGGGAGAATCAGAAATGGGGATATTGTGTATGGACTTTGCTATTTAAGGCAGGAACTTCTTAGTAACAGCATTTCAGAGCTTACCGAGAGAGAGAGACAGAAAGAGAAATTTTATGAACACCTTAAATGACCTAAAACAGTTAAATGGAACCGATAAAAAGATGTTACAATTCCCTGATTCAAGAATAGTCTCATACTATAGAGAAAATGCTCAAGGATGCCTTTGTAGATCTGTGGAAAATGGTACATTTCTTTGTATGATTCACAAGACCTTTAGTATCTAAATTCTCAGTGGAGATGCTACATGCAGATTGTTAGAGTTTGTAGCTTGGATAGGTACCTTTACATTGGCCTGGTGTCTAGCATGTAAAAGTGTCCGAGACAAGGAACTCTCTAGACAAACTTTGTAAAAGTAACCTTATAATACTTTATGTAAAAGGTCAATTAGCCCATGGTATTGGAGGGACAACCAGAACTGCAAGATGGTGTTAAGGGACAAGCTTCACAGCAGAAGGATGGCCAAAGGAGAGAGTGTGGCCTCCTATCTGACCAAGGTCACATGAGTGAGGGATGAGATGACAGCTGTTGGAAAGACTATTCCAAAGTTAGAGTTGGTGCGTATAGCCCTGAGAGGCTTCACCAAGTAGTGGGAGGTGTTTGTGAAGTGCATTGTGGGTCAAGTGAACTTTGCCTCTTAGGAGAGACTGTGGGATGACTTTACTTAGGAGGAGATCTAGAAAGGGTCTCAGAGTGGAGATCAGGAGAAGGAAGATGAAGAGGATGCGAACCTTGCCTTAGCATCCAAGAGTAAGGGAACGTCAAAAAATGGCTCTACTGCAGAAGACATCTATGAGGGCAGCAAGATGAAGCAAGACACAAGCAGGGTGAAGTGCTTTGCATGCCACTAGCTAGGACATTATACCAGCTAGTGGCATAACAAGAATAAGGGCTAGCAGAAGAAGCATGTGGTTGCTACAGCTGAGATGGATGAGTTTATAGATAAGTTCGAGGATGAGTTTTCACACATTGCATGTCTCTCTAGCTCAATGGCCACCAGTATGATTGACACTGGTGCTTCATGTCACATGACTGGAGTACGCCACTATTTCACCAGTCTAGACAAGCACAACTCAGACTTCCACATTGAACTTGGTGACAACACCAAGCACAATTTGGCAGGCACATGGACTGTGAAGTTTCAGAGGGAGTCCAAAAAGCTATTACTGGTGGAGGATGTGATGTATGTTCTAGGGCTGAGTGTTACTCTACTCTCAGTATTAGTCTTGGAGGACGTGGGGTTTGTTGTTTTGTTTTGAGATGGACATGTTTTCATACTTTCAGAGGGACTAGATACCTAGGATACATCAGTGAGGCTTGGCATCAGGGAGGCTACATTATACAGGTTGCTGGGACAACCTATAGTAAAGTCCAAGGGGAGCTTGAAGCATGGATTAGTGTTAGTGACAGAGGGAGAACGCGAGGCTTCTCTCAACAGGCCTACTTGGTATGTGATGATGACACTGATGGATAAAGAGAACAAGTTTTTCAGATTAGAATCCAACATAGGTTGTAGGAGGATCTTTCAGTTCAGAAGGAGCAGTTGCAGCAACAGAGGATGTGATTGATCCTGGAGGAGGTTCTTGCAAAAGTACCTTGTTAAGAGGGAGTGTTCGAGTTTTGTTGTAGGCACAACAAATCCCATTTTAATTGACAAAATGGGAACCCACTTACTTATTATGAAGGGAATCACAGATTTTATTATCTTGTTTGTGGGGTGTCATGATTGTTGTCTTAATCCCCGTGTCTTTTCATGCTTTGGATTTAATAAAAATTGCTAAAAGGTCTTGTTTTATGCGTTTTTTGAATTGCGAAAAACATGATTTTTCTTTGAAACATGTTGTTTCCGCAATGTCCGAAATTTTTTAAGTTTCGAATTTCTCCTTTCTGCAACCCGCAACCTGCAATGCGGATTGCGGACGTCGAAAGGCATTTGTTCAATAAAAAATGAATTTTCGGTTCTGCATTTTCGCAACCTGCAATGCGGATTGTGGAAATCGAAAACCAAAATAAATAAATCAAAAGTCACACTTCCGCAATTCCGCAACCCTCAATGCGGATTGTGGAAACAATAAACTGTTTTAAGTTGAAATTTTCACTTCCACAATTCCACAACCTGCAATGCGGATTGCGGGAAACAAAATCAAGATTTTCAAAAAATATTTCCGTAATTTTCTTTTCTGCTTTTCCTCGTTTTAATCTCAATTGTTGATTTCTTTTAAATCTATGATCCGTATTGATTTCGCCATTAATCTTTTTGTTAAATATTCCAAATTTTTACTATGTTTTCATCGTTTTCAAACATCGAAGTTTACCCTTGGCAAACATTTTTTACTGCGATTTTCGACCTTGTCAACATAGTTACTTTTCTCCATTGGTTTATTGGTAGGTTTTTCAATCCTTTTACTAATCATTTGCGCAAATTTGGAAGCTAAATTTAGTTTAATTAATTGTCTATTTTGTCATTTTATCAGAATTTTTCGTTTTCTTTCAGCCATGTTGAGAAACACTAGGTCCAGAACAACCCTAAATGAATTGAACAACAAGGACCCAAACATTGGTATCTTCTCTTATACAAGTGGAAGGGTTTCCGAAACCTACCACTTGGACTGGTCGCGAATTTACTCCATATTTGATAATGACGATTTCTCGAAAATTCAACATGATCAGGTAGCCTTTATAAACATCAGTAAGTCCCAGCTCCATGCCATTGCGGCTAGGACTTCCCTAATGCCTTACACTGATGCCATCAAGTGGATTATTGACCACACTAACCTGTAGGACTATTCCTTTATTGACAAGGCTAAAACCCAATTGCCCTCTTTCCGACCTGAGATATTTGCCAGAGCCTATGCGCTTAGACAACCCCAACAATTGCTTGATAAGCAATCCCTGGAGTCCTCTGCGGACCAGTATAATTTCGAGGAAATGCTTAAATCTTGGATGGAAAACCCTACTAGCTTTACACCCAAAGCTGATAAGCTTTACCCCATTTCTTGGTTTAGGGAGCCTTTCCCTTTGCTGGCAGCCATGTTGTGTAGACTATACGGAATACCGAATTGCACAGTCTTCAAAGACGAGTAGGCACCCTTAGCCCATCATGTTCTTACCATAGGATAGGCTTTAAATTGGGCCCATATTTTGTCAGTAGTATTAAGGAAGCAATAGAGGAATACCAGAAGACTCCGACTTCAAGGAAGCCAGCATTTTACCTCTCTGCTTATATTATGAATGTCTTCTGCTCAGCTTTTCCTTTCCCTGCCATGGGGTGGGATTGGACAAGGGTTGGACCTCCATCCACATCTACTGTTTTGCATTGTGGGAGGATAGCTTCATACCTCTTATTTATGACATCTGTGATCACTTCGTGGGTTCCATCTATCAAAAGATTTTCAGGGAAGATGCTACTACCTTTTCAACCCAAGCCAAGGCACTAATTTCTACAATGGGAAAAGGTGAAGAAAAGAGAGATCGAGTCTTTTACTTGCAAGGCCCAGTTACAACTCGAGCATATACAATATCAAGATGTTGAAGATTTGTTGGATGTATTTACGAAGTGGCAATCTGCCCTTGGAAAATCTTAAAACAATATTTTGTAATTCCTACTTCTATGGGAGATTTGCCCCTTTGTATTTTTTTTAATTATTATTTAAAGGGACTTGGATCTCAATGGAAAGGGGGACAACCGGGGAAGAAAACCACCAAAGGGGAGAACTGGAGATGCTCTGTGTTTTGAGGAGTTGTAATTTTTTGCAATCTTAATAAAATTCAATCAGTCTCTCTTGACCTTTCTTTTGTGATATATGTCAAATTTCTTTGTTGAGTTTTGGTTTCTCATTTAACCATTGGACAACTCTGTTTCATGTTGTATGCTTATTAAATACATTGATCTGTGTGTTGATTTCTCATCACTTAGTTTATGTGTAAGTTATGTTTTGAATAAATTTCTTTATTTAATTCATATCATTTATTTCTGCAACTGTTAAACGACCATCTTCATTTTAATGCTAATTTGTTAATTGGCATACCATTGACATAACAGTCTTATGTTTCAATTCTTAAAATAAAATAACTCAGTTTTCATTGTTTTGTTTTATTTGAAGCTGGTAATGTTAGATCTAATTCATGTGTTTATCAATTGGTATAACATTTATCAAACACCGTAGATCTGATTGTTCTGCTATTTCCAATCAGATTTCCTAGGTTTAGTATAACTCAAGTAGTTTAGTTTTAAAATTAACATCATTAGCAATTTCGCTACAGACCTTCTAGATCTTCCCAACAAGAAGAGAGATCCATTTGGATCTACCCGTATAGTGCGAGTGGAGGCCTAATATCCGTAAGAGTTAGTCACACCAAACAATTTGGGGATAGAACCATCCTTGCGTAGGGTTGTTTGAAGCCTTTCAGATTGGCCTTTCTCCTTCTTGTTGTTGCCTTGTAAATTTCCAGCATTACACCCCAGGCTTCAACAAGTTTGTAGCTCGGACATGTACTTCTACATTGGCTTGGTACCTAGCATGTAGAAGTGCCTGAGACAAGGAACTCTCTAGACAGACTTTGTTAAAGTAACCTAATAATACTTTATGTAAAAGGTCAATTAGCTGATGGTATTGGAGGGCCCATGGTTTTGAGCCCATGGTATTTGCATAAAGTGATTGTTATAAAAGAGTCTATGGTGAGTGATCAGATATAAGAGAGAGATTTTCTTAGAGGCTTTGGAGAGAGTGATTCTCTCAAGATGGAGTTGTCTTCAGTGAATGAGAGTTTGAGCACAGTTTACAGTAGGAGTGAGTCAGTAGGGTCTTTGGTTAGTCACATACTCACACACAGATCTAGGAGGTTCCTGTAGAAACTATGAGGGTTTGGAGTAGATATGAAGGAGTCCTTACAGTTTTGTATGACTATATTCAGGCTTCCTTACAGGAAGAAATAAAGGACATAGGGTTGGCGTTTAGTAGATCTCAGTATGACTGAGTCTTGTCTATCGTCTAGAGGTGGTTTGTGTTAAACTAGCAGCAACAAGGAAGGTCTTCCTGCATGCATGTGTTCTTGCATGCAAACGACTTAAATTAGGAAGCCACCTGTATTTAATTATTTTCCTTAAAATAATTAAAGTGATCTAATTGTTTATTGACTTTAAGTGAAAGTGAAATTAGGGTTTTTGCTTTACCTAAAGTTATAAAAGAGAGATCAATTGGTGGAAAGGACACAGTTGCATGCTGACAAACACAGAGGAAGAAGTGTGAGAGAGAGAATTTTGGGGAAGAAGACGGAGGAGCACTAACTTAGGAAGAGAACCCTAAATTGCAGAGGAGAGATACATGAGACTTTGGATGAGGTACACCATACAACAACAACAGTAGCACCGTACAACCGTACAGCAACAAGCTGCCTTGGGAACTGTGCCATCTCACAAGTTTTTCTTAGTGATTTTTGGGTGTTTCGATTTTGCCATCTAGGGCATGTTGACCACCATGTTGACCACCAAACCCAACTAGGTGGACAACGATGTACCATGCACATGTTGGATGTGCCTTGAAGATAAGAATGAAGTACTTAATGATTATATCAAGCGAGGCAACACTTCTTTTCTTCTTCTCTCTATGAAATTTCTGCACCCCTGCGGGGGATTTTGTAAGGATATGTCAGCATGAAGGTGTAGTTTTTTGTAACTTAACCACCTAAGACTTAGTCATTAGGGAAGCCTTTTCATCCAGTGTTTTTTCACTTGGATAATTAAAATTTCTTTTTAGATATTTTAATTATTTGAGTTTTTCACTCAAATAATTTTGGGGAGGAAGACACCCGAAGAGGTCTTCACAGGCACTCGGCCAGATGTGAGTCACATTCACATATTTGGGAGTGTCTGCTATTGTCATGTTCATGCTGACACTAGGAAGAAGCTGGACCCTTCTGGAGAGAAGGGATTATTTGTTGGATACAGGGAGACTTCGAAGGAATATAGAGTTTACATTCCTGCTCGCAAGAGGATCATTGTGAGCAGGGATGTCCAGTTCGATGAGGACAGGGCCTGCAGAGATCTATGGACTTACCAACAGAGCAGCAACCAACACATGATTCAGGGGTCAAGTTGGAAGAGCCAGATGTACAGGTACAGGTACAGACACAGGGCATAGGTTTTGTTAGTCAGAGGGAGTCAAGTGGACATGATCCTCCAATCTTTGATGGGACAATGAGCAGTAGCAGGAGACGAACATCCAATAGCCGCAACATGTAGATGCTAGGCCAGGGCCTAAGTGGTTCAGGTGCATAGTACATGATTCCAGGCAGGTGGGTCTTCCACATTGATCTTTTAGATGGAGTGTACCACCAGAGAGACTCGGTTATATGTCACGGATGACAGAGTTGATTAACTCTGAACCTTCCAGTTTTGAGGTGTCTGCACAACGTGATGTGTGGCAGGAGGCTATGGTTGAGGAGTATGACTCCATCCTAAAAAACCAGGTATGGGAGGTTGTGCCAAGACCTGAAGGCAAGAAGGTGGTAGGATCCAGGTGGATCTACAAGGTGAAGCATGCAGCAGACGAAAGCGTAGAGAAGTATAAGGCACGCTACGTGGCTAAGGGGTTTTCAAAGAAGGAGGGTATTGACTATGAGGAGACCTTCGCCCCTGTAGCCAGGTATTATTCTATTCAGACCATTATCTCTTTAGCAGCAAAGATGGGTGGCGAGTCGATCAGATGGACGTCAAGATTGCCTTCCTCAACAGAGTCATAGAGGAGGTATATATTGAGCATCTAGAGGGGTTAGATGTGGAGATTAGGGAGACACATGTATGCAGACTGCACATAGCTCTTTATGGGCTCAAGCATGCACCTCGAGCATGGTACTCGAGGATAGACAACTATCTACGGGAGATGGGATTTCAGCGGAGTGAGGCTGACCACAACCTTTACTTCTTGATAGGTGAGGTGCCTCTCATACTGGTCCTATATGTGGATGATCTCTTTCTTATAGGAGATGAGAGGGTGATTGTAGATTGCAAGTCCAACCTTGCAGTGGAGTTTGAGATGAAAGACCTTGGGTTGATGCATTATTTTCTGGGCTTGGAGGTTTGGCAGAGAGATGGATGCTTCTTCATTGGACAGGGGAAGTATGCAGTAGAGATCTTGAAGAGATTTAGGATGGAGGACTGCAAGCCTATGGCCATACCGGTAGTTTCCAACTAGAGGAAGATTGATGCATCGGGGTTAGACGGATTTGATCCTACCTTGTATCGTGAGCTTAGCGGATCACTTATGTATCTGTTCAACACACGACTAGACATTAGCTTTGCAGTCAACTCTTTGAGTCAGTTCATGGTGGACCCTCGGAGAGTGCATTGGACTGCTGCAAAGCACATACTTTGCTACATCAGAGGTACAATGGAGTATGTATTGGTTTATGAGCGCAGGGGGAGTGTACAGTTAGCAGGTTTCACAGATGCTGACTGGGCAGAATCTGTAGAGGACCGAAAGAGTATTTCAGGTTGCTGTTTCAAAATTGGGTCAGGGGTTGTCTCTTGGTTCAACAGGAAGCAGAAGTCAGTTGCATTGAGCTTGACAGAGGCTGAGTACATGGCAGCCAGCATGGCTGCTTGTGAGGGTATGTGGTCGAGGAAGCTACTTTCAGGGTTGTTCGAGTGTGAGCTAGAGGCTACAGTAGTTCATTGTGACAATCAGAGTGGCATCAAGCTATCTAAGAATACAGTGTTCCATGACCGGAGCAAACTCGTAGACATTAGGTACCACTTCTTGAGAGATTGTGTTCAGAGAGGAACCATTCGGTTGGAGTACACACAAACAGATGAGCAGGTGGCAGACATTTTCACCAAGGCACTTTGCAGACAGAGTTTTGAGAATTTCAAGGTTAAGTTGGGGTTGCTACTGAATCCCTTCCTCGTTGAGAGGGAGTTTTAAACTAGCAACAACAAGGAAGGTCTTCTTGCATGCATAAGACTTAAATTATGAAGGCAATTGTATTTAATTATTTTTCGTAAAATAATTAAAGTGATCTAATTGTTTATTGACTAAGTGAAAGTGAAATTAGGTTTTTGCCTTACCTAATGTTATAAAAGAGAGACCAATTGGTGGAGAGGGCACAGTTGTATTCCGATAGAGGCGGAGGAAGAAGTATGAGAGAGAGAATTTTGGGGAAGAAGACGGAGGGGCACTAACTCAGGAAAACAGCCCTAAATTGCAGAGGAGAGAGACAGGAGACTTTGGCGGAGGCACACCATACAACAACGACAACAACACCATACAACCGTACAACAGCAAGCTGCCTTGGGAACCGTTCCATCTCATAGGTTTTTCTTAGTGATTTTTGGGTATTTCGATTTTGCCATCTAGGGCATAAATCGATTTTCTAATATTGTAAAAGCTTTGTGTTTTCTTAATAAAAATATCCTCTCATATTGCTGCACCGATTTTCCCATCTTGGGGTTTTGTCCGAGGGTTTCTACCCAAAAAGATTGTGTCATTTCTATTGATGTGATTGATGTTGTAAATGGTTCTTAGTTTTATATTCCATTACATACTGTAAAGAAGTTCATGTGTGGTTATTTTAGTTAAATTTAAATATAATGTTTTAGCCCTAGTTGTGCTTTAAAGGAAAATTTACACCGCAACCATGTTTGAAACACGACAAATTGAAAGTCAAATATGCATCAGTGCCATTTGGCACTGCACAACTAGTCAAGATTCTAGACATTCCAAACAGCGGCTAATGATCATGAAATATGAATATCAGGTATGGGATGGCTTAATCATGATGTTAATTACCTGCAACAACTGACATAATCGGAATTAGACCTAATGGTGGATTTTGGTAACATTATAGTAAAGCTAGTCAAATTTACATCAAAATCTAGGCAAGGTAAGACAATTTCATATGAAACTTCATGTAACTAATTCGAACTATCATAAAATTTTAAGAGAGGCAACATTACATCAAATACAACTCAAAGAGGCTGAAATGAACCTCATAGGAAAATCAGTTGTAGCCTCGTTTAGTAGAAAACAACATTACAAGGAGGATGGAGGCCATAATTCATTATGGATTGAAAATACTAGCTCTCAAACTTTTCAATGAAGCTGATGAACCTTTGGTTCTGATAAGAAAACCTGCAAATTGTTGAAAAGTTACCTAGGAAGTGTTTGTCCACGTAGACTTGCCTTGGGGTGGACGAGGACACTTTAAATTATGACCCCTAGTCAATTTGCATTTAATGAAGTGAGAGGTACTTTTTGTTTGTAAGGTGACTTTATTAAAAATGCTAAGTCATGGTTTTCCTAAGTTCATATTTAAAATAAAGTTGAGTGAATGATTAAATTAAAAGGGGTTGTTCTAGCTTTATTAAATGACACGAGGTGCACTAAATGCCATTTAATTAATAATTAATGGAGCATTTAATGTGAACCCTTCATTTAATCTAATCTTGACCATTAGATTGAAAGAGGAAGTTACTATGAACAAAAAGGGCTAGGGCAAGGCATTCAATGATTCATTATTCACTTTTCAGAGAGGAGTTTGAAGAGAGAAGAAGAAGAAGTAGATTTTTCTGAAGTTTCAGCCACCGGTTTCAAGTAAAATTTTATATCACTGTTTATGACATTCTCAGAAAAAATAAAGTTCTAGAAATAAACAAAATTTTCAGACTCAAACACTGCTGTAAACAAACTTTTTTAGTGACGGGAAATAAAAATCAGCACGCCATTTAATCACACAGAACACTAGTATTTTCGGCCAATGGCCCTGGAAAAACCCACAAGGGGAAAACCAATCAGAGAGAGAGTTTTTCTTATTATCTTCAAGAAAAATCAGACAAGCATTTACAATAAAAATCCAACTTATCTCAACCAACAGACTGTCCCATTTTCTGTGCATTACATTTCTCGAAAAACATGCCAAAAATAGCAGTAAACTTAGCCTCAATTTTTGTGCAAAATCAGCAATATTCTATCCTCGATTTTCGTGCCAATCTCAGCAGAAAATCTGTACTATACAGACATCATTAAATGCTTCCGTACACCTCAAAAACTGTGACGGGAAATTACTGCCTGCTTCCTCGAAATGTGTGCATGTACCTTCCTCGAAATTTGTGCCCAACTTTGCCCTAAAAAATTGTGCAGAATCCGTACAGTATGGTATGCAATAAATGCAATCGTACAACTCGATTTTTGCGCACAATTAATGCAGTCGTACCACAATCTCGATTTTTGTGCCTGCAATAAATGAGGCCGTACAACTCCAAATTCGTGCCAACAATAAAAGCAGTTTGTACAACCTCGAGATTTGTGCAAAATAATAAATGGCTGTCTTAGAAATCGTGCCCACCAAAAACCCTTAAGCAGGCTGTCTCGATTTTCATGCCCGTCTCTCTTCTTCAGCTCTCTCTCGTTCACTCTCATAAGAATGAATTCATTTTTGCCTTTTGCTTGCTTTTTGCTTCTCAACCCTAGGTAGGTGAAGAGATCTTAATCCAGTGGCTAGGAATGAATTAGATCAATGGTGGAAGTTGAATGCACACTTTTTATTTCTAAAAAGTTAATTTGCCTCACCCACTTAAATTTATCAAAAAGTGACTTTAATGTCCTAAAGTCACATTAAATGCTTTTTAAGTCATTTAATGGAAGTTCACTTTATTTCCCTTCACTAGGTGACTAAAGGATAAAGTCACCTAGGGGAACACTTCCCTAGGTACAAAAGTAACACTCCGTCTTACCGAGGAAGGTGTTCTGCACCACTCCCAACTTGTCTCTGAAGAAGACAAACTTGCCCATTCCCAAAGACTTCGTTAGAATGTCTGCTACTTGCTCATCTGTGGAAATGTACTAAAGCATCACTGCCCCTCTCTGAACATAGTCTCAAATGAAATGATACCTGATCTCAATGTGCTTTGACCTGTCATGGAAAACCGGATTCTCAGAGAGCTGGATGCAACTCTGATTGTCACAGTAAATCACCGTAGGAGTGAGCTCCTAACCAAATAGATTCACCAGCAACTTGCGAAGCCACAAGGCCTCGTAGCTGGACAAACTAGCTGCCATATACTTAGCCTTTGCAGTACTCAATGCAACAGACTTCTGCTTTCGACTGAACCATGACATTGCTGCCGAGCCCGAACTGAAACAACATCCGGAAGTGCTCTTCCAGTCTGCCACACTGCCTGCCTAATCTGATCCCCTCTGACCTCCTGTGGTCCAAACCAAAATCCACTGTCCCTGAAAGATAGCGCAACACATGTTTTGCAGTGACCCAATATACACTCCTAGGCTCAACCATGAACTTGCTAAGAGTGTTCACTGCAAAACACATATTTGGCAGAGTGTTGACCAAATACATCAATGATCCGATAAGTTGACGATATAAAGTAGGGTCCACCAACTCTCCCTTAGAAGCATGAAGCTTCTTCCAGTTGGTGATCATAGGTGTCGACATAGGCCTGCAATCCTCCATCCTGAATCTCCTCAAAATATCAACCGCATACTTTCCCTGCCCTAGGAAAATATGACCAGGCTCCTGCCAAATCTCCAATCCCAAAAAATAGTGCATCAGCCAATATTAGTCATCTCATACTCTGCCGCAAGATCCTTCTTGCATGCTGCAATGGGTCTCTCTCTCCCTGTGATAAACAAGTCATCAACATATAGCAGAAGAACAAGCGGATCATCTCCAACCATGATGAAGTAGAGATTCGAATTTGCTTCACTCTTCTGAAACCCCATACTCAACAAGTAAGAATCAATCCTAGAGTACCAAGCTCTTGGAGCTTGCTTCAACTCGTAAAGGGCCTTCTTTGACCTGCATACATGTGTCTCTCTGTCATGTATCTCAAAGCCCAGAGGTTGCTCAATGTAAATCTCCTTTTGTATGATCCCATTGAGAAATGCGGTCTTCACATCCATCTGATGGATCTTCTGACCCATTTTGCTACAATGGAGATCAAGCTCCCGATAGAAGTATACCGATCAACCGGCGTAAAAGTCTCATCATAATCAATGCCCTCAACCTGTGAAAACCCTCGTGCTACAAAGCTGGCTTTGTACTTCTCCACACTCCCATCTGCCGCATGCTTCAGCTTGTAAAGCCAACGAGAAGTCACCACTGACTTACCCTAAGGTCTCGGAACAATCTCCCATACATCATTCTTCATGATGGAATGGTACTCATCCATCATGGCATCTCTCCATACCGAATGGTGGGAGGCCTCCTCAAAATTAGAAGGCTCAGAATCTCGTGTACTAGCCACCAACAACATGCCCAATCTGTCAGGCATCTTGATGGTTCTCACCTCATCCCTGGGTATCCCAGCCTTTAAGGCATCCTTCAAGGTCTCCCGAAGCCACTTAGGCTTCTTCTTCCCTGAAGTTTCTTCCCACTCTGGTCTGTCCTCATCTGAAGAACTACCAAAGCTGGAAACCCCAGTCACCTGTGAACCTGAAGCTGGTGTGCCAACACCAGGTGTACCCTGTAATCCTGATCCTGATCCCCTATAAGGTGTACCTGTAATAGTAGACCCATCACCTATCCCCGAAGACCCTGCTGGCCTAACCACTGAACCTGGGGAACCTGTGCCAACACTTTGAGGTCCTGTAACCCCGTAAACCTGTGATCCTGACTATTGCGTAGATGGAACCTGTGCCACAACCTGAGGTGCAGGGACCTGTTGCTCTCCCTAATCTGGCTCTCTCGACTTCCTGAAGGCCCGCTCCTCCTCAAACTTCACATCCCCTCCTCACCACCACTTTCCTCTGAGAGGGAAGGTAAATACGAAAGGCCTTCGCAGTCTCATCATAACCCACAAAGATGCCCTTCTCTGCATTGGGCTCCAACTTTGTCCTCTCTTCTGAAGGGACATGAGAGTAAGTCAGACTACCAAATATACGAAAATGGCCAACTTCAGGCTTCTTGCCTGAAAAGCACTCCTCAAGTGTCATGTTCCCCATTGCATGATGGGGACTCCTGTTCTGAAGATATACAGCGGTGCTGCAAGCCTCAGCCTAGAGAAAGAAAGGAAGTGACTGGTCATGTAACATAGCTCGTGCTGCTCTAACAATGGACCTATTCTTCCTCTCTGCTACTCCATTCTGCTTTGGAGTATGCGGAACTGTCAACTGTCTCCTGATCCCCTCCTGTCTGCAAAATCCATCAAACTCCTTGGAGGTATACTCACCGTCGTTATCCGATCTCAAGACTTGGATCTTCCTCCCTGTTTGGTTCTCCACAAGAGCTTTGAACTCTTGGAACCTCTGCAAGACTTCCTCGGACTTCTTGCTCTTCAGAAAGTAGATCCAGGTCTTCCTGGAATGGTCATCAATGAATGTCACATAATAGCTGTATCCTCTCAAGGACACAGAAGACATAGGTCCGCATAAGTCTGAATGTATCAAGTCAGGAGTACCAACTGATCTGCTATCACTGCTCAGAAAAGCAGTCGTGGTGTGCTTTCCCAAAGCACACCCCCTGCACACATCACTCTTCCCTTTGCTGAACTCCGGTAAACTTGTCACCATGTGCCTCAACAACCCCAAGGCTGGATGATGCAAGTGAGCCATCCTCCTATGCCAAAACTCACACAACTCACTACTGCTGCTATGTGCCAAGGCATGCTGTGGCTGAAACAAGAGCCTATAGAGTTTCCCACATCTCGCTCCAATGGCAATTGAAGCAGATGGTCCTACAGTCTTGGGAAACATATGCATGGGTCCATCTAGGAAAGACACCCCAAGACCCTGATCCTTGATCATGGAAACTGACACTAGGTTCTTCTTTCAGCCCAGGTACATACAATACATCTCGCAATACCATGGGACTCATGGACTCCCTTTGAAATGTAATGGTCCCACGTCTAACTGCACTGACTACTGAGCCATCTCCCAACACAACCTCCACATCTGTCTCCGCCTGTGAAAGCTCGGAGAACATCTCACGAGCACCTGTCATGTGGCTCGAGGCTCTGCTATCTACGTACCAAGTGCTGGAAGTAGATGCACTGTAAGAATGGTCTGTCACACAGGAAAACTCCCTCTGTTTGTCAACATCCGCACTGGTGAGAATGGATTCTCTCTCTCTCTCAATATGCCCAGTGCATAGTGAAAACTCACTCTGAAATCGTGCTGCAAAATCATCAATCTCAGCTGAAGCGGTTGTCTGCTGCTTCTTCTTCTTCTTGTTCGGACACGTAACAACATAGTGTCCCATCTTGTGACATGCAAAGCACTTCACAGTGCTCATATCCTTCTTTTGCCCATCCTGTTGCTGCTTGGCCCCGCCCTTCTTGGGACCCTTCTTGCTCTTCTTCTTCCCTTTCGCTATGAATGCCACATTCTCCTCATCCTCTACTAGTAGAACCACTGCACTGCAAGAAACCTCTGTGAATCTCCTCCTAAACAAAGTCATCACAGACCCTGTCCCAAGATGGTAAGTTCTCTCTGGCCACAAACCCCTGAACAAACACAGTCCAAGGTGCAGTCACCCCATTCAGGGCTGTCTGCACTAACTCAGGACTAGTAACCACCACCCCCACAGCTGCAAGTTCATCTCTCACTTGAGAGATCCTAGTAAGATAGGCCATATACACCTCCTCTGACCATCTTGATGTTTTTCAGCTTCTCCATAAGCACCATCTTCCTATTTTCATTAGTACTCTCAAACAACCCGGTCAAAGAAGACCACATCTCATGTGCATGATCTTTCGCTAAAATATGTGGAATACCATGTTCTTTAACAACATCTAAGATTATCCTCATGGCTTTAATATCTTTCTTATTAAAGGTTGCAAGTAACGTGAGGGGGAATAGTAATGGGATTTGCTGTAGTGTTTCTAACCACTTCCTCCCTCAATTCATTCTCCTTCAGCACAAGTAAAATCTGGGCTTTCCATGAGACAAAGTTCGCTGCCCCATCCAACCTATCCTCAGTTCTCAACCCCATGGAAGTCATTTTTCTCAAAGAACAAGTTTCAGCAAAATGTACTACTGTCACAAAGGTTTTTCTGAATTCTGGAAATGACTGTTTCACTGCTAAAATTTAATTTTCTGCCACAACCCGCTCTGATACCATGTAGATTTTTCTTAAGTTTCAGCCACCGGTTTCAAGGAAAATTTTATATCACTGTTTATGACATTCTCAGAAAAATAAAGTTCTAGAAACAAACAAAATTTTCAGACTTAAAACATTGCTGTAAGCAAACTTTTTCAGTGACAGGAAATAAAAATCAGCATGCCATTTAATCACATAGAAAACTAGTATTTTCGGCCAATGGCCCTGGAAAAACCCACAAGGGGAAAACTAGTCACAGAGAGAGTTTTTATTATTATCTTCAATAAAAATCAGACAAGCATTTACAGTCAAAATCCAGCTTATCTCAACCAGCAGACTGTCTCGTTTTTCGTGCATATGCTGCCTCGATTTCTGAGCATTACATTTCTAAAAAAACGTGCCAGAAACAGCAGCAAACTCAGCCTCGATTTTTGTGCAAAATCAGCAAGATTATGTCCTTGATTTTCGTGCCGATCTTAGTAGAAAATTCGTACTGTAAAGACAACATTAAATGCTGCCATACACCTCGAAAAATGTGCAGGGAAATTACTACCTGCTTCCTCGAAATGCGTGCCTGTACCTTCCTTGAAATTTGTGCCCAACTTTGGCCTCGAAAACTGTGTCGAATTTGTACAGTACGGTCTGCAATAAATGATTCATTATTCACTTTTCAGAGAGGAGTTTGAAGAGAGAAGAAGAAGAAGAAGAAGAGAAATAGAGATGATTTGAAGAGATTTCAAAACTAGGAGAGAAAATTATTTCCAGCATAGAAATCGAGGAGCAGCATAGAAATCGAGAAAGGGCACAAATTTCGTGGAGGGCACAAAAATTGAGAAAGGGAACAGATTTCGAGGCTGTCATTTCTGCACAGAAATCGAGGTGACCATACTGTATGGTATGCACAGAATTTGAGGAAATCCGTACTATACGGATTCAGCATAAAGTTTGAGCTGAAAAGTACAGAAATCCGTACTGTACGGATTCTACACGAATTTCAAGGTGAAAGGTACATAATTAATTTTTGTTCGTACAACATTTTATGGGCAGGAATTTCGAGGAAGAAAAATCAGTAGTAAAGGTTCAAATTTCGAGATAGAAAACTGAGAAGTATTGTCGGTTGAATTTCTGTATTTTTTATTGAAGAAATAATAAATCTCTCTCTCAGAAACAGGTTTTCCGTTAGGGGTTTTATCCTGGACCATTGGTAAAAAACAAATGTGTTATTTTCATGCATGTTTGGCTGAGTTAATTTTTTTGAGTTGGAAATTTTGTTTGAAATGAAAAATTTCTGAATTGTTTAATTTTGGAGAAAGAACTTCACGTGTTTCAGTTTTAGTCAATTTTTTGTTTAAAATTTGTGCATTGAAGGGCTTGGGCATTAAACTATATAGAGAAGCCAAAAAGTTTGAAACCGGGTTGGGGTTCCTAGAAAACTTTCATGGTATCAGAGCACATTAAAAAATTCAGAATTTGAACATTTAGAAAAAACAGGGGTTTGGAGAGAAGTAATTCTTGAGCAGCTTGCTTGAAGTTACAGGTTGTAGCCATGGTGTTTGGTCTTAGAGTTGAAGATGGGTTAGATGGGGCTGCAAATTTTAGCCCATGGAAGGCTAGAATCAGTTTGATATTGGCAGAAAATGAACTATGGGATATAGTTCACAGTACAACTACTAATCTTGTAGTAGTATTTGCTGATGCAGTTGATAAAGTTGTTTTCATGAAGAGAGATGTGAAGGCAAGGAGGGTTATACTTGATGCCGTGAAGGATTATGTAATCCCTCACATATCAAAAAAGAGCATGCATTTCAGATGTGGACAACTTTGACCAATCTTTACCAGAGTTCGAACGAAAACATGAAGATGGTGTTGAGGGAGAAGTTGAAGAATGTTCACATGAGCAAAAGGGAAGGCATGGCTTCAGATCTTACCAAGATCACACAGGTAAGAGATGAGCTTGCAGCTGTAGATGAGGTGATAGGGAATGCTGAGATGGTGCATACAACATTAAATGGTGAGACTTAGTAGTGGACCGTGTTTGTGCAAACTATCATTGGTAGGGAGAACATGCCCACATGGGATTGATTGTGGGATGATCTCACACAGAAGGAGACATAGAGAGGATACTTACAGGGCAGTTCATCACATCACAGGGATGATGAGGAGAATGCTGTGTTAGCACCGAAGGGGAAGAAGAAGAAGAAGTTCAAGAAGGGTTCTAAGGATGGGGCCAAACAACATGATGGGGAGAAGAAGGACATGAGCAAAGTGAAATGCTTTGCATGTCAGAAGTTTGGACACTATGCTGGACAGTGTCCAAACAAGAGGAAGAAGAAACAACAGACAACAACTTCAACAGAGATTGATGAGTTTGCTACGAGGTTTGAGAGAGACTTTTCTCTCTTTACAGGTGTTAGTGTTGAGGTGACCTTGTTTCAGTTTCCATGATTGAGGACAGAGGCTTCGGTGTATATGTTCTTGATGGGAAAGTTCACATTTTCCCCAAGGCAGCAGGTACATTTGATTCACAGGCGATTGGAGTCAGATGCGGGAAACTGTACAAGCTTCTCTTCGAGCCACATCATGCACTGTCACACACTCAAAGCAGTAGTGAGTTGTGTGAGTTATGGCACAGGAAGGTGGCCTATCTTCACCATCCAACTTTGAGGATGCTGAGAGATATGATGATAGGTATGCCAAAGTTCAACACAGAGTCGAGTTGTGTTTGTAGAAGGTGTGCTTTGGGAAAGTACACCAAGATTGCTTTTCTGAGCAATGATTCTAGATCAGAGGGAGTGCTTCAGTTGACTCATTCAGATTTGTGTGGTCCCATGTTATCTACCTCTTTGACAGGATGAGTATTATGTCACATTCATTGATGACTTTTCTAGGAAGACCTGGATCTATTTCTTTAGAAGCAAGAGATCATAGGAAGTCTTGGTTTTGTTCCAAGAGTTCAAAGCTCTTGTGTAGAACCAGATAGGAAAGAAGATGAAGGTACTTCGGTTAGACAATTGGGGTGAGTATACTTCTCATGCATTTGATGAATATTGCCGGCAGGAGGGAACCAAGAGGCAGTTGACAGTTCCTTACACTCCACAGCAGGATGAAGTGGTTGAATGGAAGAACCGTTCGATAGTGGGTGCAACTAGGGTCATGCTGCATGATCAGAGTCTTCCTTTCTTTCTATGGGTAGAGGCCTGTAGCACTGCCGTTTATGTTCTGAACCTAAGTCCACATCGTTCCTTAGGGTGCAAAACTCTTGAGGAGATGTTTACAGGGAAAGTGCTTGAGATAGGTCACTTTCGGATTTTTGGTTTCCTTACATACTCACATGCCCCTTCTGAGAAGAGGATGAAGTTGGAGGCTACAAGAGAGCAGGGTATCTTTGTTGGATATGACGAGACTTCGAAGGCTTTTCGCATATACCTTACTACACAGAGGAAATTTGTTGTGAGGAGGGAGGTGAAGTTTGAGGAGGAGAAAGCCTTCAGGAGGTCTCTAGATTTTGAGATAGAGGATCAACAGAGTACTCCACAGGTGACAGTTCAGAGTTCAGCGAGTCAGAGCACAGGGTCACCGGTTTCAGGAGTGACTAGGTCACATGTTACAGGTTCATCGGTTTCAGGGGTTTAGTCCATAGGGATTTTTGGTAGAGGGACAGGTTCACGGATCACAGGTTATTCCTGTAGGTGATTCGAGTTCTCTTGGTACAGGTTCATGTTCACCAAGGACAGGTTCTCAGGTTGTTGGTACTTCTTCAGGGAGACAAGTGTCTGATGAGGATGTAGAGGAGAGTCTCAGACATGATGCTTCTTCCAAGAAACGTAAGCCAAGTTGGCTTAAGAAGCTTGTGAAGGAAGTAGAGGACTCAGTTGGACCACCCAAGAGGGAGGTTAGAGAGAGCAGGGCACCTGAGAGGTTTTCCAGCTATATGACACAGGTGACTAGCTTGCATGATACCGTACCGACTACTTATGAGGAGGCTTCCGTGCACCAGGTTTGAAGAGATGCCATGATGGAAGAGTATAATTCCATCATGAAGAATGGGGTGTGGGAAGTGGTTCCGAGATCAGAGGGTAAGTCAGTTGTGACTTCCAAGTGGCTTTACCAGATAAAGCATGCTGCGGATGGCAGCATTGAGAAGTTCAAAGCTCGTTTTGTTGTGCGTGGGTTCTCACAGGTAGAGGGTGTTGACTATGATGAGACCTTTGCGCTAGTGGCTAGATTTTCTACGATCAGAGCAATGATCTTTGTCGTGGCATAGATGGGTTGGAGGATCCATCAGATGGATGTGAAGATCGCCTTTCTAAACGGTCTTCTACAAGAGGAGTTGTATCTGGAGCAGCCACAGGGCTTTGAGGTGTATGAGAGAGATTCTCATGTTTGCAGGTTGAAAAAAGCCTTGTATGGTCTGAAGCAAGTCCCTTAAGCTTGGTATTTCAGGATTGATTCCTACTTGCTTTCGATTGGGTTTTAGAAGAGTGAAGTGGATCCCAACCTATACTACATTGTGGTTGGTGGTGTTCTACTTATTCTTCTGCTATATGTTGATGACTTGTTCATTACTGGGGGAGAGCACCTGATTGATGCTTGCAAGAAGGATCTTGCTTCAGAGTTCGAGATGATTGACCTTGGGATGATGCACTATTGTTTGGGGATGGAGGTTTGGCAGGAGGATGGACATGTTTTCCTGGGGCAAGGAAAATATGCTGCAGATTTTCCTTAAGAGATTTCAGATGATTGATTGCAGACCCATGTCTACACCCATGATCACCAACTAGACGAAGCTTCATGCTTCTGAGGGAGAGTTGGTGGACCCTACTCTATATCGTCAGCTTATTGATTCATTGATATATCTGGTCAACACCAGACTAGATATGAGTTTTGCAGTGAACACTCTTCGTCAATTCATGGTGGAGCCCAAGAGAGTGCATTGGACTGTTGCAAAACACATATTGAGATATCTTGCAGGTACAACTGATTATGGATTGGATTATAGGAGATCTGGTGGAGTGAGATTGGTTGGCTTTACAGATTTAGATTGGGCAGGTAGTGTTTCGGACCGGAAGAGCACTTCTGGTTGTTGCTTTAGCCTGGGATCGACAGTTGTGTCGTGGTTCAGCAGGAAGCAAAAGTCCGCGGCATTGAGTTCTGCTAAGGCTGAGTATATGCTAGCCAGTCAGGACTTAGGCTAGTTGTGAGGCTTTGTGGCTTCGCAAGCGGATGGTGGACTTATTTGATCAGGAGCTGAGTCCTACAGTGATACATTGTGATAATCAGAAGTTGCATTAAGCTATTTGAGAATCCAGTATTTCATGACAGGTTGAAGCATATAGAGATCAGATATCACTTTATCAGAGACTATGTTTAGAGAGGGGCTATTCAGTTGCAGTATGTTTCTACAGATGAGCAGGTGGCTGACATTCTCACAAAGGCTTTGGGTAGAGGGAAGCATGTTTACTTCAAAGATAAGTTGGGAGTGGTGAAAAACACCTTCCTCGGTAAAAGGGAGTGTTGAAAAGTTACCTAGGAAGTGTTTGTCCACCTAGACTTGCCTTGGGGTAGACAAGGACACTTTAAATTGTGACCTTTAGTCAATTTGCATTTAATGAAGTGAGAGGTACTTTATGTTTTTAAGGTGACTTTATTAAAAAGGCTAAGTCATGGTTTTTCTAAGTTCATATTTAAAATAAAGTTGAGTGAGTGATTAAGTTAAAAGGGGTTGTTCTAACTTTATTAAATGACATGAGGTGCACTAAATGCCATTTAATTAATAATTAATGGAGCATTTAATGTGAACCCTTCATCTAATCTAATCTTGACCATTAGATTGAAAGAGGAAGTTACCATGAACAAAGGGGCTAGCGCAAGGCAGTCAGTGATTCATTATTCACTTTTCAGAGAGGAGTTTGAAGAGAGAAGAAGAAGAGAAAGTGAGAGGGTTTGAAGAGATTTCAAAACCAGGAGAGAGAAAATTATTTCCAGCATAGAAATCGAGGAGCAGCACAGAAATTGATGTTAGAACAAAATCCACCTCTAGCGCTCCTAGTCAACCACAATGACCACATTCAATGAATGGGAGTGCACCAACAATGATGAGGGCGCACATGTGGAGGCTTGACTGAGCTGGAGCGCTCATGTGGGTGTGAAAGCCCCAATTTAATTGGTTTTTATGCCCAATTAAGCTACCTAAGTCCAAACCATAGTATATTAATGCACAAATGCAATAAAATTGACTAGGGACTTAGACTAAGGTACTAAGGGGTTGGATTATTGTTTTAACACCCCCCCTTAACCAAAAACTTAGTACATCTCATGAAATAAAGTGGGAGGCCTTGGCAACAAAGGCTCAAGTCACCTCAATACATAATAGAAATTTTATTTGTCCATGTAAAGTGAGGACAAGAAGGAAAACCACTTGGCACAAAACCTTTCCTCAAGAATGGACATAGGGCTGAAACCTGCAAAAAATAGCAGCAATCACCATCCATCACTCATTCCAAGCAAAAATCTCAAGTGAGTGAAGGTCTTTTCAATGAAACTCTGGTGAAAATATTTGTAGTTTGCTCGGTGGATGGGCAATACTGCAAAGAAATCACTCTGTCATGCACTAAGCCCCAGATGTAGTGCATATGGATCTAAATATTCTTTGTTCTCTGCCTTTGAACTAGTTCAATAGATATCTTGATGGGACTTTGATTGTCCACCCAAATGTTGGTATGAGAATTAATTGTGACACCGAATGGAATACCCCGGTTTCAACCCCAATTGCATTAAATTATAAATGATGTAAATAGTGTTAATAAATCATGGTGTGGAGCTCAAGGAAAATGCCACGCCATGGATTTAGTGTTCTACATTTCGGCAATTAAAATTGATGGCGATGGTTATTGTGCTAGTTGATGGCACAATATAATTTCTACATCATGTAAATATGCAATTAATAAAATACCCACAACTAGCTATGTTATTGCAACATTAAAATGATGGGGGCATGATTTCCTAAAGATAAAAGGGGGGGGAGAAGTTTAACCTTGAGCCAATGGGGAGAAGCCAAGTGTCAAAGGGAGAACCCATCAGCTACCAACCACCTTTCTTGTCTTATTCAACCACCCGCTTAATTCTCCAAGGAGTTAGTTGGGTAGTTATTGCCTTGGGGCTTGGGAAGTATGGGCAGCCGTCAATTCTGGCAGGGCTGTCAGCCTTGACCACACGCTTGCCCAAGGGGAAGCTTTTCGTCCATGTTTACCTTCACGTGGAAGAGGGCAGCCAGATATCACTCACGCACAGGATATTTTCCTCATGCACTCACGCAGTTGATTTTTCCTCACGCAGGAGTTCTATTTTCCTCAGTCGTTTTTCTTCATTTGCCCAGGCACGTTTTTGCAGTCTGCTCCATTTTCCACAGGCTGGGAAAGTCGTTTTTGGTAATGATCAATGGTTGGGTTGCCTCCCCCACGATTTTGCTACATCTCCCCATTGTTTCCAAGATGGAAATCGTTTTTGGGAATGCACAGTGAATTGGGAAGGAGACCACGAATTTCTGAGTGGTTGTTGAGCCGTTTTCTTACCCACGTGGAGCCAAGAACGTTCTGTGAAGTCGATTTTGGTCACAGGGCTGTTATCCCCATTCACTGTTGTCAATTCTGGCTCCCAAGATGTTTTTGGTTCATACTCAGAACTTGCATTTTGCTGTGTAGTGCATCCCTGTGTTGGCTTGGTTGAGTAATTCCAAGAATCCATCTGTTAGTGGGCTGACTATGTTTGGAAGTGGTTATTGGCTTGACCGTGGGTGTTTGGCCTTGATGTGTGTAAGTCTGTGTCCCCTAGTTCCTTGTGGAAATCATGCCCAACTCGGGGGTGGCAGTGATGCTGAGAGAGTAAGGAGCACATTGGCTAATGGTTGGGTTGCACGTTGCAACGACATAGTTGGTTGCGGGACAAGCTTCTTTCGAGATAAGTATTCTTGTGTATTTTATCCTTGCAACTATATTTGTTATGAAATAATATGAACATGCTGAATGATTGAATGGAATGTGTTTTGCTTCCGCTGTATGTTAATGATTTATGCTTCTTTGTATGTTTTTAAGCTGAATGCAATTTTTAGATTACGTTCATGGGGCTGAGATTGACCGGATTGATAGTAGCATAATTGCGTCCTCTCTCTGGTAGAAGGGTGGGGACGTGACACCAAATTCCCAAAGAATTCCCTGCAACCTAACACACTGTGTAGTTACATTGACTACTTCCTTGTACTTGGCCTCTGTTGAAGAAAGAGAAATGGTATGTTGTTTCTTACTTGACCAGCAAATAGGTCCTTCAGCAAGCATGAAAACAAAACTTGAAGTTGATTTTCTGTTAGTGGGATCTCTAGCCCAATCCCAATCAGAAAATCCAACTAGTTGAAGTGGAGCACTAGCTGCATAGTGCACCTCGAAATTCTTTGTTCCGTGGACATTTTGGAGGATTCTTTTGGCTACCTTCCAATGGAGCTCATGTGGCTGGTGCATATACCTTGCTACGACAGTTACAGCATAAGACAAATCACGTCTTGTATGTGTAAGGTACATGAAAGTACCAACTAGCTGCCTATACAATGTACAATCTACCAAAGGAGAATTGCCAAATTCATCAAGTTTAATGCTAGAAAGGAAAGGGCACTTGGCTGCCTTACAATTAGCCATGTTAAACTTATTTAGCAGGTCTGGAGCATACTTTGGTTGACTCAGCATGATGCCTCTCTTTGTTTGCTCAATTTCCAAACCCAAAAATTGCCTTAGCAATCCTAGATCTGTCATAGCAAATTCACTATGTAAGGATGCCTTGATTGATCCAATTTGGGTGTTGCAGCTCCCTGTAATCAAGAGATCATCTACATAAAGTACTATAACCTGCAATACAATACCAATTTGCTGCAAATATACATTTGGATCAGATTTGCATCAAATAAACCCAATTGAGAGTAAGAAAGCATCCATTTTTGCATATAGTGATTTCTTCAACTTGCAAACAAGTGAAGGATCCTCTTGGAAACCTTTAGGCTGTTGCATCTAGATCTCCTCTTGTAGCTCACCATGTAAGAATGCACTCTTGACATCCATATGGTGCACTTGCCAATCCTTACTAGCTGCAATTGCTAGAACTTGTTTTATGGAATCCATCTTTGCAACCGGTGCAAAGGTCTCGGTGTAGTCCACACTGTGGACTTGAGAGTAGCCCTTAGCAACTAATCTAGCCTTGTACTTCACATCTGAACCATCAGCAGTAGGTTTGGTTTGATAGATCCACTTGCATTGAACAAGCTTCCTCTTGGGAGGAAGGGGAACCAATTCCCATGTTTCATTCTCTTGGAGAGAATGGAATTCTTCTTCCATTGCTGATTGCCATCTTCGGTCATTACAAGCTTGCTGATATGGCTGTGGATCAGATCCAATCAACATATAACAGTGCTCAGCAAGAGTCCTTTCACTTGCAAAGGAAGCATTGTTAGATTGAGATCTAGTCTTCCTAGCCTCTTGGGGATTGCCTACCAATTCCCCTGCAGCTTGTATCATTTTTTCAGCCCACTTGGGCCTTGATGGTGACTCATCTACAACAATGTCATCTACATCGATATCATTATCAGAAATATCAAAAAATACAGAGCATGAATCATCACTTTCTTCATCAAGGTATTGGGTAAAAGAGCATTCCCCCAGTGCAAGCTCAAAATCTGGTATTGGTTCCTCTTTGAATTGCACACTCCTCTCAATGAAAGTCTTGAGTGTGGATGTGTCAAAGAGTTTGTAACCTTTCGTATCCTCACCATAGCCAACCATGATCATTCCTTGCTTTGTGGTTGCAAGGCCTTCCTCTTCTCTGAAGGAATTAGAGCCCATGCTCTTGATCCAAAAATCCTGAAATTTGAGACATTTGGTTTATGGCCAAACCATGCCTTGTAGGGAGTTTTTCCTTTGATTGATTTGTGGAATGCTCTGTTTTGTATATGTGCAACACAATTAATAGCCTCAGCCCATAGCCTGGGACTTAGATCCCTTGCCTCAATCATGCATGTGGCCATCTCTTTGAGAAATCTATTTTTTTCTCTTCGCCACACCATTTTGCTTTGTATATGTGCAACACAATTAATAGCCTCAGCCCATAGCCTGGGACTTAGTTCCCTTGCCTCAATCATGCATGTGGCCATCTCTTTGAGAAATCTATTTTTTTCTCTCTGCCACACCATTTTGCTGTGGTGTGTAGGGAGTTGAATGTTGCATTTGAATGCCACATTCCTCACAAAGTTGCTGCAGATTTTTGTTGACATATTCCTTCCCATTATCAGTCCTAAGGATCTTTATCCTATGCCCACTTTGTTTCTCTACTAAGGCCTTCCAAATCTTCAATTGTTCAAAGACTTCAGATTTCAATTTAAGGAAGTACACCCAGCAGAATCTTGAGTAGTCATCAATGAATGTGAGTACATACCTTGATCCACCATAGGAGGGAGTGGGTAGAGGACCAATCAGGTCTGAATGTGCCAATCCAAGAGGTTGTGAGGCTCTCCTTGCCTTCCCCTTCTCATAGCTGTGCTTTGGATGCTTCCCAACTACACACCCAATGCAAGCTCCATTTGATGATTTGATTTGAGGAAGTCCTTCCACCATCTCATCCTTGTGCAGAGCTTGGAGATACTTGTAGTTCATATGCCCACACCTTTCATGCCATAGTTTGGAAATCTCATTTGCATGAGAGAGGAGCACTTGGTCATTGGAACTATGGAGGAAATTCGAGAACTTGTACATCCTCTCATGGTGGTCTACATACCCAATTGCCAGAACTTGGTTGGATGATATTTCTGCAATCTCTACCAAGTTAGGAGTGAATGTCACTCTCTTGGATTCTCTTGTATGAGTCATTTGATAGACTGACAACAAATTTGCTGTCGAGTCTTGTACATAGAGCACATCATTGAAGTAACCATGCTCCAAGTCAATCCTACTAACTCCCTTTGTCTGGATTTCTGAGTCATCTCCCATTCAAACTGCTGGGCCAACATTTCATTATTACTGCTTTTGAACATTATATGCCCCATTCTCGGAGAATCTAGTGTTTCACGACATGTCAAAGCATATTGAGATCAAATACCATTTCATAAGAGACAGGGTCTTGAAAGGAGCAGTCAAGCTCCAGTACATTCGTACAAATGAGGAGGTTGCAAACATACTCACCAAACCTTTGGTGAATCTTCTTTCAAGAGAAGCTTGGAGTGGTGAAGATTACCTTCATCACAAAGAGGGGGTGTTGATGACTGTAGCTCGGACAGGTATTTCCTTGGGGTGTGTTTAACCCGTGGAATTCGTTATTAAATATAGCTTAGCTTTTTGAAGGTTCACTTTATTACTTTATTAATTAAGTTGAACTTCTTTTTATAAAGTGAGTTTAATTTAATAAAGTGCCTAAGTCGAGGCATTAGTGATTTAAATTAAATGTGGGCCATTGATCTCAAGTCAAAATTAGATTTAATGTTGACCATTGAGATTAGGGATTTGGCCCAACTCAAATTTATAAAAAGGCAGCAAGGGCTAAGAGAAGAAACATTAGTTATTCATGAATTTTCATGAGTAAGAGAAAATCAGAGGACATTTAATTTTCAGCCATTGGCGATGAAGAAGACAGCAGAGATCAGCAAGAAGAGGAACAACCATTGAAGACAGAGCAGACTGTACCTCATGCCATACAACCCAGCCGTACAGCGTACGGATTTACTGCAGCAGCTGCACATCTGAGCAGCAGATAGCAGGCAGAGCTCGTTCAGGGTTGGGTGTACAGGCCGTACAGCTCAGTCAGAGAGTGCTTCAGGCAGATTTCTTAGTTGCAGGAAATTCGCAGGTTTGCCGAGAATTTGTAATTTTCCTTAGAGAAATTTTCCCAACTCTGGGAGCTCTTATAAGTTCTGATATTATTTAAAAGATGAACTGATTTGAAGAGTGGAAAATCCACTCTGCTTATTGGATCTGTTTTATGAATTTTTGCTTCCACTGAAAATTTATCAGTTAATTTTTCCCAGTAGTGTAAAATTCTCCAATCTGAAATCTTACCTAGGCACTGGTTTAAAAGAAATTAACACGACACATGGGTTTTGTATCTCTTTTTCATATTGGATAATAGATGATCATCTCCCTCCCTTTTTGCAACTCTGTTTTACATTGTGCATGTGCTTATTTTAGACTGTAGACTGTTCTTGCTCATGATAGGTGCTCTCAGCTACTAGATGTCAATACTTGCTGCTACTGATATTTTACATTTTTTGTAGCCATGGTTGTCCAACTTCCCTTTGTCTTGTTGAGAGTATTCATTTTCCTTTAAGCTGTGGTCTTCTCCCTTCTATTTGCTGGTATCTGACATGGTATGTGGTGACTTGTAACTGCATATACTACGTGCTCCAAACTATAGTAATGTTGAATGTGAAGTATGGGAAATCAAGAAATTGAAAAAGAAGGGTAAAATGATGTGTTTTAGGTGAAAGGTTTCTAAAATCTAGTTTATAATTGGAAACTGGAACTAGGGATTATTCATAAGTGGGGGGAGGGCTACCTTATAATGTGAAAGAGGTGGTTACATGAAAAATTACTGTACCCTTCAGACAATAATGTTCCATAAACTTTCTTTCGTGTTCCAACACTCTTGGCCAAGAAAATCAGAATGACAAGTATGGAAAATTACAATGTTACTGAAATGTGATAAAATGCATGCAGGTTGATTCTAGGAAATCGAAGGATGCTATCTTCCAACAATATGTTATCTGGAGATGATTTGTTAATGAGTAGATTGAGCATAACACCTGTAAAAGTTAAAGTTGGTGCTTTGGTGAAGTTATTTTAAGTAAAATAGATTCAAACTGAGTTTGCGTGCAGTTCAGAAGCATTGACCAGATAACATTGTACACAGAAATTCCAGAAGCCCTTTCAGAACTAAACTGAGTCTGCCTTAACAACATTGATATCTGTCCTCGAATGATTATATTTATGCTGGGAAATCTATATATCACATATAGACTTTCGGAGCATTGATCTTGAAAAAGGGGCGTCTTTTCTGCCCAATCACACACACATATCCCTACAGGAATGACCTGTATTATTTCATAGGAATAAGTTAATAAGCCTAATTCCTTGATAATGTTGTTAGTTTCTACAAGAACACCAATCTGCGGCTGCTAATCCTTTTTCTGAGGTCAGGAATTCTTCAGACATGCACTAATCATCTATCTTTGAAATGATTAAAAACAAAATAAATTGTTAATGAGTATGCTCAGGAGGATTACAAGTTTGGTACATAGATTTTGCTGAATCTAAATGTCATAGATGTTGTGATATGAACTTTGAAGCTTGTCTTCCTCTTCATCATTGGAACTTCTAATATTAGTTTACTTTGCTTTATAGTTTGTCCTTGTAATCATTAGTCACTACTCGATGTATGACAGAGGCACAGTTCTTTCCTGAGCATGTTTCCTGATTATATGGATTTACAGATATCAAATTTCAGATCTTGTGAAGCTCGATATACTTCTTAATGGTCAACAAGTTGATGCTATGGCAACTATTGTGCATAATCTAAAGGCCCAGCGTATTGGTCGTGAGCTTGTGGATAAGCTTAAAAAGTTTATTGACAGGTTATCTTTCAGAAACATTCATATTAGGTTGATTACAGTTGAAACATTTTGTACTTTGAAGTTAGATAATACAGATCAAATGCAGAAACAATATTTGATGCATTTGCATCAGAAATACACACGATGCAGTCTTGTGATGGATGCAGTAACATATTTTATTCTGCCTTTCTATCCACAGGCAAATGTTTGAAATCTCTATACAGGCAGCTATCGGATCAAAGATTGTTGCCCGGGAATCGTAAGTGGCTTAACTCTTTTCATATGCTGTTATGTTAGTAAGAGATCTGGTTAATATATCCATACTTCTAGATCACAGTGGATTTCTAATTTGTCATTTTTGAAATATTATCATGGCCAAGAGATGTAGATGAAAGAAAATCAGATATTTAGTTTTTTTTCTATCTGTTCTAACTGGTTTGAAGGACATATGCTAAATTTTGTGTTAGTTCCATTTTCTTGTTAGGGAAGAATTTTTATGCACATGTGTCATGGACTTGAAAGATGTTTATGAATGGATCAGAACTAAGCTGACTGAAATAGGGAAATGCCTAAGTTTTCTAAAAAAGGATGGTTCTAGTTATCTTTCATCACTGTATATTCAACCTAAAACTTTACTGTAAGTATCCATTTCTTTGACATTCTTTAGATAAGGAATGGATTTGTTAGGGTTAACCTTGATTTGAGAATGAGTCAAAAGTGGCTTAGGTCTAGCACATGTTTTTGGGCCCATGGTATTTGGTGGCGAATGGTATCTTTCCATGGTATTTGATGTGACATGGTATTTTCCATGGTATTGGTGGCCCAATGGTATTGACCCATGGTATTGAATATAAGGAAGTCTTTATAAGGATTGAGGAGGCTCCATTGTAAAGTGGCTTGGAGGTGAGTGGTGGCTAGCTCACTTGGCTCGGCTTGGCCGATTTAGGTCAAGGGAGATAATAGATCTATTATGGTGGTTTTCCTCGGTTTTGGGTTTTCCACGTAAACATTGTCTTTAATGGTTGGTTGTGCTTATGATTTTCTCGCATATTATTATTATGTGATGCTCATTTAAATCCTAAGAACTAGTATCAGAGCATGTGGTTGGAGATCCTTGAGGACGTAGTTTTTGTACTTGAGTTTTAATTAATATGTTGTGGGGTGCATGTTCGGTGGTACCCGAGAGTCGAGACCCTAGCAATATTTTTGGGTTGTTGGTTAGAATGTAATTTCCTCGGGTGCTAGAAGCACAAGGTATCCTTCTTATGTGTAGAGAAGGGATGTTGCATCAAGTGTGGAATGAACCACTAGGTAGGTACAAGGGTGGCAGGTGCACTCGTAGCTTATCTTGATATAGATTGGAGCAGTGGAAAAAATCGCCAAAAAATCAGCGATGTCCCAAAAAATCACGTTTTTTTCTGGTTACCGATTTTTTGGCCCAAAAAAACGCAATTTTTCAAAAAATCGGCAAAAATCAATGTAGACTTCTTCTTCAATTTTGTCATTTAGGAAAGATGTCTTTACATCCATTTAGTGGAGTTTCCATCCAAACACAGCAGCGAGAGAGATGATTGTTCTGATGGTGGTATATCTAGCGACGGGAGCAAAAGTTTCGTCATAGTCTATGCCTTCTTTTTGAGAGAAGCCACGAGTTACAAATCTAGCTTTATATTTTTCAATGTTGCCATCAGCGGCATGCTTGATCTTGTAACGCCATTTAGATGCTACCACAGACTTCCTTGTTGGTCTAGGGACAACTTCCCACCAATCATTTTTCATAATTGAATTATATTCTTCGATCATAGCATCATTCCATACCTGTAGATTTGTTGCTTCTTTATATGTAGAAGGTCCTGCATCAATGAGCTTGCTCATAAGACCTGAGTACTTCTAAGGCTTTATGCTTTCTCTGAAGGTTCGAGGAGGAGCTTTATGCTTCTCAGCTTCTTGCAATGTTTCTCGAAACCAAGCATGTCTTCTCTTGGAGGGAGGAGCCTCAAGTAGTTCTTCAGCTGATCTTTCGGATTCTCTGGGTGCATTCGGAATTTGAGGCTCATTTTCTTCTTCCTCCCTCTGAACCTATGAATGAGGAAAATCTGGAATTTCAGAGGGAGATTCTTCTGTATCTTTTGGAAGCTCTTTTGAGTGGCGGAACACAGCTTCCTCATGGAATCACATCTCTGTTGACTTCAATGTACCTTTGACCAGGAATATAGATGTAGTAAGCTTTTAAGCTTTCACTATAAAAAACAAATGTGCCTTTTCTTTTGGCACATGAATATATACAGGAGTTCCAAAGATCCTCATGTGATCAACTGCGGGTTTCTTGCCTATGAATACTTCTACTAGAGTGTTTTCCCCCAAGATGGCATGAGGGCTTCTGTTTTGAATGTAAACAACAGTACATGCAACCTCAACCCACAAAGATAAAGGAAGATCGAGGTCACACAACATAGCTATGGAAGCTTCACATATTGTTCTATTCTTCCTTTCTGCAACCCCATTCTCCATTGTCTGACTTTAAGATACAGATGTGTCTTCCTGTTTGGTTTTCAATTAGAGCCTTGAACTCCTTGAATTTGTCAAAAGTTTCCTTTTAAACTTTAGAAAGTAAATCCAGGATTTGCGAGAGTAATCATCTATGAACACTACATAGTGTAAACAACCAGTCAAGGAAGGTGAAGACATGGGCCCACATATGTCAGAATGAATCATGTCCAAGATCCCTTTAGATCTACTATTACTTCTGGAGAAGGATTTCTTAGTATTCTTTCCTTGAGCACAACCTTTGCAAACACCACTATGTTCATGAGAAAACCCAGGCATACCTGTAACCATATTTTGAAGACTAGGGAGAGATGTATAATGAAGGTGTCCAGACCTTCGATGCCATAACTCATATGGGTTGATTGTGTTGTGAACCAATGCTTGAGTGGAGTGTCCAGATGCTTTGTAAAGACCTCCCTCTCGAACTCCAATCAATTCAACTGAGCTCAATTTTTCATTCTTTGACCATAGTAGAACCTTTTTTGTCCATGAAGATAACTTTGTAGCCTTTATCTTCTAAGCCAGCAACTGATAGGAGATTCTTCTTCAAGCCAGGGACATGAAGTATGTTTTCGTTATGCAAAACAATCCCTGAGTCAAGTTGAAGTGATGCTGAGCCAACTCCTTCGATTTTGTAGTTGGTATCATCTCCAAGTTCTACTTGATTAGTGAATTTCTTCTTTCTGTAGCTTGTAAGAGCTTCACGGAGTCCTGTCATATGTCTTGAAGTTCCATTATCCACCAACCAAGAGTTAGCACTATTGGTGATGGATCCCAAGGGAGTAGAGATCAAGTAGTATTCTCTTCTTGATTAAGTGCTTTCTTCTTGTATAGATTTGTCAAGGTGTCAAAGCATTCTTTGGCAGTCTTCAGTGGTGTTATGGTAGGCATCAAGGTCTCTTTAATTGAGTCATAGATAATTCTTCTTGCCTTGGCTTCCTTTTTCTTAAATGCTATCCTTCTTGGATTAGTTGTAGGTTCTTCCATAGCATTGATGACCAAGTCATCAAGATCATTTTCTTCCAAGGTGGCCATAAGCCTTGCTTTCCATGAGTTGTAGTTGGTTGACCCTTCAAGTCTTTCCTCTGGTCTGAAGGTGTTGGAAGCCATCTCTGATCAATGAGTTTGCTATCTCAGTTTGCAATTGTCCCAAGGTCTATGGAGGCCACAGTGGTTTGCTCAATCACTGTAAACTTCACATGCAAAGCTCTGATACCATGTTGAAATTTAACATGTGTATGATAATTATAAAATTTGCAGACTGTAATAGAGATAGTACTTGAGATTTTAACAGTAGTAAAACATTTGTAGCAGTGAAAACATCATCCACAAAATTGAACACAAGATTTTTCAAGGGGAAATCTTTTAAGGACAAAAACCTCAAAGCATTAATAATTCATCCTCTAAATGAGATGACTGAGTTTGTACATGAGCAGAGATCAATTTGTTCACAAAAATCTGAGATGAATGTGGATAAATAAATTATCCAAGCTTTTACAACATGTGTTCTTTAGTCTATGAGAAATTTATCTGTGGAAGTTCTGACAGGCTTACCATTTACTGCTCCCACCGTGTACTATAACTGCCACGTGGACTATAATTGTCGTACTGCTGCCACGTGGATTGCTGCTTGTACTTGCGAGGGCTGTTGGCAACTTGCTGCTGCCTTAGTAGGTTGTTGGAAACCTGCTGTTGCCTTCGTGGGCTGTTGGCAGCCTGCTGCTGCCACCCCAGACTCCTCATTGTGAACTCTGCTGCCACCCCCATGACTACTCCTACCACCACTGTGACTGTTGTGTATGTAGGACAACCTTAACATGGTGCCAGAGCTAGTAAAAAGACCCTAGCAAAATGTTGTAGCAAACCCTAGCTGATTAGGGTCATGTGGAATGAACAACGAAGAAGAGATAGGAAGTATAAGTGCTGCGATCTTCACAGGAGTTTGAACCAGCAGAGATAAAATCACGAATTGACTTTTGGAGCAGTGATGATGATGGATGATGAAAAAAATATTTGTAACTCTTTTTTTTTATTGTCCATCAAACAATTATATGTTTCCATATAATTAGGAGGTTGACCTTAGGGCTTGCATTCTTGACCATTGACTTTTCATCTTATGTGGTTCAAGTAACCTTTTAAGTTTTAACCTCTTGTTCTTTACCTTTGAGGTGCTTGATCCTTCATTTGGTTAAATCAACACAAGTGGTGCTTGGACTTCTTTGGTCCTTTGAGTGGTTCTATGACCACAACAGATCATCTCAAGGGTTCTTCAAGGTCACCATGGTCCATTCATGCCCACTCAAAGTACATCTTCATAAATAAGGAGGATTATTAAGTGCTTTATCTCGTTCTCCTCGTTGCCACCAAGATCAAGTGCTAGGTCTCTCCACCAGGGGTACCTAATCCCTGAGAAGGTCTCATAGCCCATAGATCAAGGAGACGAGTGGATAATTTTCCTAGACACAGTCCAGAGCTTATGGTGATGACCTGGTAACTGACCAGGTGCCTCATCCCCAAGTTGCATCAGATGACTCAATGTCGATTACTTGGTAACTGACCAAGCGCCTCCATTCTCCTAGAGAATCGCCTTCAGCCTCAGGTTGAGGTCCTAGTCCTAGACTGGGTTAATTTCTTCGTAACTGACCAAGTGCCTCCATTCTCCCAAAGAATGGCCCTCAGCCCCAGGCTAAGGTCCCAGTCCCAAATTGGGTTAATTTCCTAGTAACTGAGCAGGTGCCTCCATTCTCCTAGAGAATGGCCCTTAGCCCCATGTTGAGGTCTTGGTCCTACACTGGGCTAATTTCCTGGTAACTGACTAGGTGCCTCAATTCTCCCAGAGAATGGCCCTCAGCCCGAGGTTGAGGTCCCAGTCCCAAACTGGGTTGATTTCTTGGTAACTGATTAGGTGTCTCTGTTCTCCCAGAGAATGGCTCTCGATGTTGCTAAGGAAAAATCAACAAAAAGAGGGTGAGTTCTACTAATAATTTCAGGGCTAAAAATTCCATCGAAGCATGACATAAATAACATTAGAAAATACGAAGGCTTAAGAGAAAGAGGATTAACTGCCAAGTGCGACACAAGGATCCTATTATTGCTCAAAGTGTAGCTACCACCATAGGTATCCTATCCGGGACGGTAGAGGTAGGGTAGCTAACCAAGTGACACCGCAAGGGCCCCGTCCTTTACTTTAGAAGGGGTAGTTGTCACAACGGATGGGCTTTTGTGTCTTTAAATCAAACTAAGAGCAAGATCAAGGGGAAGACCCTAACTAGGCTATGAGGGCTAGCGAACCAACTCAAGACATTCTAAAGATTAGGAACATGATGTAAGAGGTGGATCTTGAATGGATGAATCTAGATCTAGGAAAGGATGTGGTTTATAGGAATTAAGGACCGGTTGAGGGGGCTTAGACAATAGAGAAGTACTCAACCTAGGGTGAAATGTACCACAATGAAGGTGTGCAAGTAGATCTAGATAGATCTAGTGCTAAAGAAAGATACCCAAATGAGATCCACCTAGAATTTATGCAAATAATTGGTATGTGGACCTAAGTGAGGAAATTAAGGAGTGAAATGACACTAGAATGGTTGTTTGATGATAGATTTGACAACTCAATGGGGTTCAAGCAATACTTGACTATCAAATATGGTGAAATGACTAAAAACCCAAGGAGGGTGAATTGCCCAAAGATGACCAGTGCTAGCTAGGGGTATATAGAGTCGGTTTTAGCTCAAACTTGGTATCTAGGGTTTATTAATTATTTTGGACTTGGGTTTTAAGTTTTAATGCAAAAAGATTGTTGGATCTATCAGATATAGTAAATGAGGGTTTTAACTTTAAGGTTTTAATGGTGATAGATGGAATAGATCCCAAAAATGCAAAAATAAAATGAAATGTATCTGGAAATACTTGCGATCGCCAAGTGTGATGATGATTTTCTCATCTCGAATCAATTACAAGTGTGCTTTATGCTTCCCAAGTGAAATCGCTATGTTCTCCAAGTGACCAATGCGACCCTCTCCTACAAAACCAATCAATTGCAAATTTAGAATTGATCCACAAGCTAGAGACAAAAGATCTACAAGACAACTTATGAAAAATCTAAATGATCTCAAAAGATGCAATAAAGAAACCCCTTGAGTTGAAATTAATTTGGAGGAATGATATGGAAGTCTCCTCCACAATAGTGCCCTCTCCAAAACGTCACTGCAAATCAACACCCCCCCCTACAAGAAAATGTTATGGAAAAGCAAAGATCCTCAAGAATGCCAAAGAGAAAAGACTTTCCAATCTCACACAAGAACATTTGACAAAGCTTCCAAGTTTTATCTCGGAAATATTTTTATTATTGTCGAAATCCAAGGGCCAAAAGTCCCTTTACAAGTGAGAGAGTCTCCAAGTATATAGAGCTCTCTAATCAAATTCCCTAAGTCCAAAATGATGGAGGGCTAGGATCAAAAGATAATACATCAAGATCAACGGCTTACAAAGTGTCTGATACATAGTACATGGATCACTCAAAAGAAGGGGGCACACTCCCTCAATGATGCCCTAGGAGGGACGCAAGACATAATACGTGACTAGGTACATCATAATACATCATGGTAGGGCTATAAGGTACAATGCACCTTCACTAGCAACCCAAATATAACATCAAACCATAAGATATAATCATAAAGTGACTGAAGTCACTAGGATGAGGCTCCTCAATACAATAGAAGACACTGCCATGAAGTGTGTAGGAGGACGTATGGACCCCACAAATGGTGAAGATAATGCCGAAGGATGTAGGATGCATCAATAACATATCTTGGATCAATTCCATGCCATTTCCTTGCTCCATTAGACCAAATCGATTTCCTTGCTAGCCATTTCTTTATTTTTTATATGCCTGAAATATCATCCTGGAAGATAACAGTTCCTGTAACTCATTGCTGGCCACTCCTGGAGCCGAACTAAGTCAATAAATGAATTCAAGAACATAGTAACATGGTAAAAACGTGTGGTCGCACCATTATGCCCTCTAATAGAAACTGGATGATGAACTGACCATAATACCCATTGTATGTGGCCGAAATTAAAAACTGAGTGTACCAATGGACTCAAAATAAACAAATCAAGTAGGAATGAGTACTCGTGAGTCGTGCTCCATATTTCCATCAAAAGATACATCAAAAGGTCTATCCATGCCTAGATAATAATAAAAATACGGCTTGTAAATGTTGGTAATCATAATAAAAATACAAACCATCATAAGAAAACACCATCTGAAACATGAAGCCATCTAATAAACACTGTTAGGCCATGACCAAATAATATCACACACTGTCGGCCAAACTCATCCCGAAACCTGCTATTGACTTGCTCAAACCGAGTTGACCAAGTAAAAAATGATCAAAATAGTGACCAACTGAAAATCTCTAATGCTGCAAGGTACAAAAGGATAAATCATGCTTCCTTATCTATGTTAGTAGACGGACTAAAATATAAAGTGGCTTTTAACTGGTGATTATAAGTATAAAGCACCAATAATAGGTCCAAATCAAAGTAATCAGTTACTTAAAACAAAAGCCTCAAGTGTATACTCATTTATAGACTTGACCATTTTGCTAATCATGGGTGAGAGGGAAAAACAAGGTTAGGCTAGGGGGACTGACTTGACAGTCAACACTGTGAACGTCTCGGTTGAAGGACAAAGGGGATCCACACTAAACATGTGCTAGAATAGATGAACACTGGGGAATGGTGGTGTCTCACAGATAGGTGGAATGATGAGAATGTTTCAATTAGACTCTAGACAAATAACCTTCACTTGCATTTACTTATGGTCAGCTTTGCACTTTAGATTTAACATTTAAACTTTAATAGTTGGATCAACTTTCACTAGCCATCCTCCATAAGCGAGTTCCTTGAATAGCCTTGCGGGCCTCAGATAATGACTCGATGTGACCTCCATTTCCTGCGACCATACATAGGTGCAATGGAGTGACCACCCTGTTGCCCTGTATGGGCAAACAACTGTACATCATACAAAGGATGAGTGAGTGTCTTTGGCAACCGACTAGTTACTTGAAGATATTTACTTTATTTGCAGTAGTGTTTAAAAGCACTATTTCAGCTGGCTAGGCATCCATTTAGATAGAGCGTTTAAATTTCGATGCCTTGGTCTCTAGAGACACTTTTGGTTAGGACTGCTTGTTTTCAAGGACTAGTGGAAGACAATCCCTGTGATGAGAATCACACAAACCAACACTGAGACACAAGATAAACATGGAATCTAATCCAACACAGAGGAATAGTTGGGGGACATCCTCAATGTCACTGGTCAATATACAAGTCAATGCTGAAATCAAAAGCGGGAGATAATGGATGAGTGAAGGAATTGATAAGGCGATGTCAAGACTAGCAAGTTGAGTCCCTACTTGGAAATGACCAAGTCCATACTAATAAAAGGGCATGATTAATGAGTATACAGAAGAATCTCTCGAATAAAACAACTAAATCACCTCTACTCTAGTCCATCAATATAAGCAAGGAAGAATATCACCAATGCATAACCACCATAAACTAAGTCAAGCTACTTAAATAGATAAAAGAGCACAACCATAATCCAAATGCACAAACCATATATAAGCTGGGGCATATACCTGCATTTGATTTGTAACATCTAAATGGAATTGGAGCACTGTTGCTATATATCACGGGTACTGTCATCATATAGGCTCTGAATAATAAAGAACCTTTAACTCAGTCATCAAATATGGGGTCATGAGGCTCAGTCATGGCATGAAACTAAAACAATGTATGCTCTGGGTCCACCAAGTGTACGAGTGATCCGCATCAGAATGCTCATCAACTGTTGATCTCATGTATAACATAGTAAAGGACTGGGTTAGGATTATGCTCAAAACTTCTTTGCAATGATGGTAGCCCCTACTACTATGGATGTGACAACATTTGGCTCTAGTTTGGAGAAGTTATCTAAGGGAGAGAGTGCTTGAGAACCTTGTAAATCTTTGGTCCGTAGTACCCCTCATCAATCAACGAACATGCACCCAATCATCTGCTTCATCTTCAAATTAAACGTGTTCCTATGCACATGAAGCCAGACACTACCTGAGCAGTACATAAGGCATAAAAAATAAACTTAAATACAATAATGAAAATGAAACACTGGAAATAAAATGTTGAAAATAAACATCTAATCTAAGAACTGATAAATAGTTGCAAATTTATTAACCAAATAACATTCAGAAAAAGGGGGCCAAACTCAATGGCCCTAAAAGACTCAACACAAAAGAAAGACAGAAGACTCAATAGATTCAAGACACACTCAACATGTAATATCCCAAACTGATATTCTACGGTTCTTTACTACCAAGTTATTGTTCATACACTCAATGATGTGCAAAAGACTAAATAAAAAGTGCATGCGACATTGCCGTGCCCAAATGTCCTAAATATAGCAGTCCTGGAGAGATTATAGGGTGGAAAGTTTCAGAAAGAAGTTGTACACTCACTACTAATAAATAGGTTGATAGTACTCCAGAGATATGCTGCATGCAGACGGTGTTGAATAAGGAAGATAATAGTGCTCCCTTCCTACTGTTGATGCCCAACTACAAGGAAGCTTTCTCCTGATGAAATATGACGTTTTTTTATGAAGGAGGAGTCTGTTGTTGCTGAGACTTTGTGGGGATGATAGTCTTCCCGTCCCGAAGAGAGAGGCTAGTGCATGCAGAGGATCTGACTCCTCCAAGACCCCTAGCGAATTGTTTTACTAGAGAGGGTGATGTCTCCTCTTCTGTTGGAAATCTGCTGGTGGATGCCCTGAATGTGTTGGAAATGAACTGACGATCACCCAGTGTGATGTGCTAAGCCTGCTGAGAGTTATGGTGATAACATGTAGAGAAAAGACTGTGCTGAAGGGTCCCAACAAATCTTTATGGGGTTTTCCAGCTATTCCCTAGCTATAAAACGTGAACCTGCAAATAGATAATCTACCGGTGCTGGATCATTAAATAAGGATGCGGTGAATGCTGATAGTAGACCTAGATGGCCTACCCTGAAAGAGATTAGGGCAGATAGATTTCATTGTCGAAACCCTTGTTAGCTAAAGATGTTGTCTTCAACCCCAACTGCTGCTGCTGCTCAAAAACTCCAAATCAACAATAATAATCATAAATGTCTTCTTTGGTCCAATAACCCTTCTTAAATACTTTAGCATGTACTTTTAGGGTTTGCATGCCATTTTTAGGGTTTACGCGTCACTTTTGCTTGCATACAATTCTAATTTCATTTTGACTTTAAGACTAAAGAAATAAGGCCTGCATGCTCCATGTTGCCCACCTATTTCAACTAGGTGGCAACCTCATGTACATTGAAGATGTACATTCTGTGCAGTTTGTACCATGGAAAAATCCTAGGGATTTTTCACTTAGCAGGGCAATTCTGCCCCTTTTGTACACGGAATGTCCGCTCCCCTGCGTGGGATAATTAATGTAACTTTATATGTCATCATGGGTCATTCCTCTAAGGATGTCACCGTGGACTTTATTATCAGGGAACTCCTCTTCACCGAGTGTATTTTTTCCCTTCTAGTTAATTTTGTTAATTAACAATTTTAATTGGTTGGGTTTTTCACTCACCAATCCTCCAAAGTGGTGAATTGGCATTCTGATAATCAAGCCCATGAGGTGGCTAAGGTTTCAAGTTGTTGTCCATGACCATGCCAGCCATATCTTATAGTCTTGCGGAATTTCGTTAAGATTTTAATTTCTATTTTGATTTTTTCTTAATTAATTAACTTTACCATTTGCTGGTTAATTAATTAAGTTTCGATGTAATAATGTAATTTCTTGAACCTTGGCATTTTGTAATAGGGGCTATGAATGTAAATGAAAAAGCTATGACACCCCCTAAGCCATTGGTTCAAGTCTCATGTCATTCTGACAAGGAGTTGGGAAGTTAGACGAATTTTGGTTAAGACAAAGTATTTTTTCCTAGGAAATTAATTTAATTTCTAAGGGTGAAAAATTAAATTATTTGATTTTGAAGGAAAAAATCAAATAAGGCCATGGTAATTAAGTTTGGGAGGTGGCTAATCATAGTTAATTTTTATTTAAATAAACCCCCCCATAGTCAAAATAAATTTTTGAAGATTTCCCAAGTGGGGTGCCCCTCTTATCTTAATAAAAGATAAAAAATAAAAGATTTAAAGTAAAAGATTTAAATAAAAGATTAAAAAATAAAAAATAAAAGATAAGAATAAAAAATCAAAATTTGAGTCAAAGGAAGCCCGAGTTAAAAAAAAAAAGGATTTAAAATAAAAGATAAAAAATATAAAAAATAAAATAAAAAAAATAAAAACAAGAAAAAATTAAAATAATAAAAATTAAAATTTGAGTCAAAAGGGGGCCCCTCTTGAGTCATGGAAACCCTAGATCTAAGGGTTAAGCTTCATTGTGACATGGATCTATCTTTTTTACCATTGATTTGAAAAGGCACCCTTGCTTATTATTGGTGGATGGCTTGCAAAGTCAACAAACCTAGATCTAAGGGTGGAGGAGAGCTAGAGTTTAGAACTATGTTTTGGACCCTTGATTTGGGAGTGGGTTTGAGATCTTTTCAACTATAAAAGAGAGGTCTCTCCTCTCATTTTATGATCATTCTTTGGAGCATGGTTATGCTGCCAAAATACTCTCTTCTCCCTCTCTTCTCTATTCTTCTCTCTCAAGTTTTCTTTGG
>LPNX011183284.1:216387-266853 GCA_001517045.1 Pseudotsuga menziesii
TAACATTTTCTAACTTCCTTTTGAGTTTCCTGTCATTTTCCAACAAGCTTTGCTTGCTGGTTTTTAGCAGGTTTTACAGTTTACAAGGGGAGGTTATGCCCAAATCACATCAAAAACACCTCAACTTGCAACCGGTTTCAAAAGGGTTCAACCTCTTATCTTCTTACTCTATTTTCTAGCTATTTGTAAGCCTCGGGAGAGTCTCCTCGTGGGTATTCTCTAAAAGCTTTCAAAGTAATTTGTAATCATATTGTAATTAGGTAGGAAGTAGATCTAGGAAGTAGATAAGTAGTTGTGCTTTCATTTTCAAGTAGATCTAATATTTTTCCAGCCTTTTTTTACCCACCTTCTCTTTTAGGGAGATTGATGTGTAGTTAGTATATTTTGTTTAGATTAGTTTACTTTCAAGCATTTCTTTTTCAAACAAAGCATTTAGTTAGATCTTTACTTTATGTCACCTAGTTTACTGTTTTGAAGGAATATACAACCTAACTTCCGTTCGTGTATCCTCTGCCCTCTGTTATCTCCCTTTAGGGAACTCGGATCAAGGGTATGAAAAACAGAGGGGTTTGGGGGCTTTAGGAAACCTTAATTAGCTCACTTTACTTTCTGCAATCTTTTATTTTCTTGCAAAGCAATTTCATTTCTTAATTGTCAAGAGATCAAGTACTGGCACCTCCCATAAGAGATAACGCTCAGGTTGACTCTATTTACTTGTTAATTCTGTAATTCATTTTGCTTACTGCAAAAGCAAATCTACAATTTACTTAAAATATACAACCTAAACTGTCCGTGTATCCTCTGCCCCCTTGTTATCTCCCTTTAGGGAACTCAGGTAAGGGTATGAAAAGCGGAGAGGCTTAGGGGCTCTAGTTTAATAGGCATCCGTCTTGCTATTTTTCCGGTTGATTAAAAACAATGACCTGGGAAGCTAGTTGGAGTAGAAGACCGTGGGGGGTCTCTAGGCGTTCTACGTCCTCCTTGTTGAGCACCGGGGCATTGGGGTTTGACCTGGGAGCTACAGGTGGACTTGTTTCCACTGTTTTGAGCGCACCAGCATTCCCTCTTTGACTTGAGAAATACTAGATTGGGGTAGTCACACCACCGAATCTAAAACTTAATCAAAGACTTCAACTTTAATAAAATTTATTAAAACAAACCAAGAGACATTGCAAAACATCTTACCCACAATTCAGTTTCTGTATTTGCTTCAAAGTCCTTGCTTTTCAAGGCTTTCATTTTACAAGTACATCTTGCAAGCATCTCAATTTCATTTCAGTACCTTGCACTTTCAAGTATAATATCTTTAAAGTACTGTGGCACGCTTGAGTAAAACATTGTTTAATCTTGTAACTTGAAAGCAATCTGTTGTTTGATCTTTGACATAATAACTTGTTCATCCGGTGTATATCTTGTTTCTTTTCAGGTATCATTGTATATTTGTTTAACCATTCTTTAGCATTTGTTCATATTGTTAATATTGTAGATCTTGCTTAGCTTAGACAACTGTGGATAATCAGTGTTAATTCTTTTGTAAGTTTGTAACTTGTAATCTTTTGACTCCATTTAATCTAGGCACTGATCTTGTAATTTTGTAACCTTAATAAAATAAAATCCCTTTAACTAAATTGTTAATAAACCTTCCTGTAGGGACTACCCCCCCTTGGCTTTGTTGGGATTTGGCCTAAACGGAGGAGTTGGTAGACTGTGGTGACAATGGTCCCTAGCTCTAACTTGCCCCCAAGGACACACAAAGCAGGTTGGAGACTTACCCGTGTCATAAAGTGTGTATTAGGCGGCAACACTCCACATGCTTTATGATATTAACTCTGATGGCCTTTACTATACTGATGATTTAATAATACTGAATTGATGTTCTTTTCTGCTCCTAGTGATATTAGTACTTAATTATTCCCTTTTCTTTAATACCCGCTCAAATCTATGGGAATAAAATAGGTTAACTAGTGTCTTTGGTGATTTAATTAAAAGAGGACATTACAGCCCTCCTGGCTCGAAATTACTTGTCCTCAAGCAATCTCCGACCAATATATAGAATTAGTTTTTTCTGTCTCTTCTCGTCCATTTTTAACAACCAGTTTATTCCACTGCTGGGTGGCTCTTCTTTTTCTTCAAATGTATGTTTCTTCTCAGCCATGCTCTGTATTCCCACTTGGTATTTTCTTGGGTACCTGTGAGGATTGAACATCCTAGATTTGGATCCTCGTCCAAATTCCCTAGGGCGCATCATACTTTTGTCTGGAGGTCTACCCAGAAATCCCTATTCATACCACTGGTCCTTCCTTGAAGTCTTATGTGTTGGATTTGACCATTTTCTCATGCAAGTCTTGTCCTCATGCCTGAATATGGTGGTCATCCCCTTTGTTGTGGCTGACCTTGAAGCTTCATTGGGCATCCCCCTTAGGACTACCCTTTTCCCATCTAGTGCCAGGAACTCCATCTCTAATGTTTGGTAATTGGTAGAGTATTTCCCAATTCAGTACAACTATTGTACTCCCAAAACAATGCTCGTGTCTGGCACATCTACCACATAAAAGTCATGTATAATTCCCAAGTTGTACCTGTAACTGAGGAATCCTTTGTGTGCATTTCACCCTGTGATTGCTAGCCATGACAACGATAAAGCCCTCAAAGTCCTCGGTGGAAAATCTTTTCCTCTCTACCCAAGAGGCATTTATAAAGTTGTGGGTGGCCCCACCATCAATTAAGTAATGAGACGCTATCCCTGGATACTTCCCCGGATCCTGATAGTATGGAAGGTGGGGACTCCTGTGAGGGTAGCAATAGTGGCTCTCTGTGGCAATTGTTCCAATTCTGTACTGTGTAGTTCTCCATTTGGTTTCTGCTTCAACTCATCTTCCTCACTGCTATCTGGAAGTACTTCGATGAGGCGTACCTTCCCTTTACCCATACATCTGTAGCCGGGTACCCAAGGGTCTTTGCAATTGAAACATAAGTTCGCATCTTGCAAAGTAATTGGCTTGTAAGTCTTCACCCATCTACGGAGTGGCTCAGATAGTGCCTCCGTAAATAGCATAATCAACCAATTCTTTGATTTGTCAGATACCATAACTGCAACTCTCTGGAATTCAGATATGAAGGTCTCTGCACTGCTTGTTTGCTTGAGCTGAGCAAGATACCTGAAATGAATCTCTGGGTCATTCTTATCAAAGCGCTCCATGAGCCTCTGTGTGAAGTCACTATAGGAAGTGATAGTGTTGTGACCCAATGTCACCAGTCCGTGGTACCACCACTCATGTGCTTCCCCATCTAAATGTAAAGTAGCCAACTTGATTGCATCTGTCTCTGTCATGGGGTTAAGTTGGAAGTCGGTGTCTAATTTCTGTACCCAAATCTTAGTCGAACAACTGGATGTCCCATTAAAGTTGGGGATAGTTAGTCTCCCCAATGTGCGTTGCAACTCAAAATTCTGATTGAATGCTCTATTGAACTCTCTTGACCTGTTCTTGCTTTTCATGTTGCAAAAATCTGAGAAAGTCGTGGCTGAATGGAACTCATCTCCCAAATCCCTGTATTCCTATAGATAAGCCCCAAATGGTTCACTAGGTTCTGCTGGCATGATTGGTCCTGCCACTGCATTCTCACTACTACTGGTAGATCCTCTATCTACTGGTGAAAGAGGTATACTGCTATGACCTGGTTCTGGCTTTAGAGCCAATTTGTTTATTGCATGCAATACTTCCTTCTGCCCTTTAGCTAGGTCATTCAATGCACTTACCAAGCTGCGAAATTCCAACCTGTTTTCCTTTTCTCCCGTTCCTTTTCCTCTGTCAGAGTGTATACCTGTTGGGTCCATGTTTGAATTGGTATCCTCTAATTGGATATCTTCAAATTCCTGCTCCTCAATGCACCTACTCTTCCTTCTCCTATAGGTTACAAAAGTATCTTCTTCTGGATTCATTTACTTTTCATGTTCAAGCCCACAACTGGCAAGGAACATGCTTTGATACCACTGTAATATCCCAAACTGATATTCTACGGTTCTTTACTACTAAGTTATTGTTTATACACTTAATGATGTGCAAAAGACTGAATAAAAAGTGCATGTAACATTGCCATTCCAAAATGTCCTAAAATATAGCAGTTTTGGAGAGATTATAGGGGGGGAAGTTTCAGAAAGAAGTTGTACACTTACCACTGATAAATAAGGTGACTATACTCCAGAGATATGCTACCTGTAGGCGATGTTGAATAGGGAAGATAATAGTGCTCCCTTCCTGGTGTTGACGCCCAGCTACAAGGAGGCTCTCTCCTGATGAAATGTGATGTTTTTTATGAAGGAGTTTGTTGTTGTTGAGACTTTGTGGGGATGGTAGCCTTCCCGCCTCGAAGAGATAGGCTGGTGCATGGAGAGGATCTGACTCCTCCAAGACCCCTAGCGAATTGTTTTGCTGGAGAGGGTGATGTCTCCTCTTCTGCTGGATGCCCTGAATGCGTTGGCAATGAGCTGACAATCACCCAGTGTGATGTGCTAATCCTGCTGAGAGATATGGTGATAACATGTAGAGAAAAGACTAGGCTGGAGGGTTCCAACGAATCCTTCTAGGGTTTTCTAGCTATTCCCCAGCTATAAAACGTGAACCTGCAAATAGATAGTCTGTTGGTGTTGGATCATTGACTACGGAAGGATGTGGTGAATGTTGATAGTAGATCTGGATGGCCTACCCTGAAAGAGATTAGGGCAGATAGATTTCATTGTCGAAACCCTTGTTAGCCGAAGACGCTGTCTTCAACCTAAGTTTCATTGAAACGGATACGGAAACAGATATGAATATGGGGAGGGACACGAATATGACAAATTTTAAAAAAAATCAGGATACGATATGGCAAGGAAACAACATATATATTTATATATATATATATATATATAATCCAATGTTACAAATATCAGCGATTTATCGTTAAAAATCACCCGATATATTTCAACGATTTTTTGCACAAAAAAATCGCGATATTTAAAAAAAATCGCTAGTCGATGGGAGGAAACATTGTCTGTCTGTCGGGATGATTTTTATTTGCTTGTTTTTGGCATTTTTCATCTTTTCATCGCCAGTATCTTTTTAGCAGCGGATTGGTTTGGCAGAGAGCTAGGGTAAAACGCTGCCAGCTAGGAGAAGGTAAGACGTAGAGAGCACCAGTTCGTGGAGGAGGAGAATGCAGCCAGGCTGCCAGCTGCTCTGTTGAGTAGAACGCGACTTACTGCCACTAAAATTTGTGTTTGGCTTTGGCAATTTGCCAGTCGTGGACTGTGGCCCGTGGGTATGCGCCGACAGACTGTGGGTATTAGTCGGGTAAGCCTGTAAGTGTATATAGTATATATTTTATATTATATATTATAAATTATATATATTATATATTATATATTATATAATATATAACATGCATAGTGTTAATAACTTAATATATTAATATATAGTGTTATATTTTATTATATTATAGTGTTATATATTAATTTTAAATTTTAAATTTTATTTAAAAATTAATATAGATTCTAGAACATCAATGATTAAAATTTAATAATTTAATTAATAAATTATATTCTTAAAAAGTTAAATAAAAAATTTAATTCAATCCATTTGTTATGTGTGATGTATCACTAGACCTCTTATACATCTTATATATCGCTTTTCTTTCCATATTCATTTAGCAATGTGTTTAGTTGATGTTCTTGTTGCTTTAGATGTTTAGACAATTGAAAAAAAATGAATATTTTTGTATTTTTTTTGTTGCTGATATATTACCGATGTTTGCCGACATTTTAGCCGATAAATCCGATAATTTCTTTTTGGACCCTCGGCAATATATTCGCCGACACGATATTTGTAACATTGATATAATCTAACTAAAATTTAACAGTCATCAATTATATTTTAAATTAAAATTTATAATCATGGTAGCCCCAGATACTATGGATGTGACAATAGATCCCTAAAACATTGCTGAAAAATGATTGCAAACATTAACTAGGATGCCCCAAGAAGGATGCCACATTATACATCAAAACATAACTAAATGGGATGTGATTTGTGCAATGAAGTCTTTGAAAGTGACACTCTTAAAGATGATAGAAGCAATAATAATATAAATGATGCATAAATCAACAAAGGATTAGAGGAGACTTTCTCTCACAACCCTTCCAATGAGACAGTTTTGTCTATCTATGGCCCTAATTAACAAGTCTAGAGTCTTCTATAACTCATTAACATCAATTGAAGGACAATGAACAATATAGCCACATATAATAGGAGAAGGATACCTTATACTTTAATTTACAACAAGGAAGATATTTCCATTAAGCTCCATGGAGAAAATACTCCTTATAATCCAACCATTCTAGATGAGGAAGAGAGCAAAGCCTTGTATAGCTTTCAACTCAACTTCCTCCTACAATAAAATAGAAATATATCCTAGATCTAGCCTAGCATGGAGTAAACAATCAATATTTCTCCACTACCACCTAACTAGCTCTAGCAAACATCATTATAAGAGGTGGTCATTGCCACAGGTACAGTGTCAAGTTACACAAAGCCCAAGAAGGAGGGCATATAAATCGTGGGAGAGAATATACAAGGAAGAAGTCCACGTGTTAGCCTCCAAAGGGTCTCGAAGAGAAATCACACAAGGAAAGTGGTCAACACGTGATGAATGAGACCTAACCACCTCCTCAAATCATGCAAGATCAACTCCAAATTGGACAATCTCAACAAGTAACCTCCAAAAGTGTGGAATACTCCTCAAAATAAGGCCTCAAAAAGATGAAATTCATAAATTAACCCCTCAAAAGTGAAATAGATGATACCCAAGTGATGAAAACAACTCCAAAAAGGTGAAAAAATCTCCTTAAAGATGATCCCATTGTTCCAACGCCCTTAGAAATTTGGCTGATCCTTCTACACCACTGGAAAGGTCTTGGAAGGAGCTTTCCATCCATATATGGCACTCTCCCTAAAAAACTAGGGCGTTTGATAATGACCCTCCTGAAGACAGGGTACGAAATTGATGAAAAATGGCCCAGAAACCAGAAAAAAACCCAAAAAGACTGCTTCATTACTCACAAGGACGTGTTCACCACCATGAGATAGCTCTCAGAAAGAGCTTTCCATCCATATATCATAAGTCCTCATCTGAGCTAGGATGTTGGAGAACCAAGGGTTTGAAGATAGCCCTGTTTTGCTCAATTAGTCCCAAGAATGAAAACCAGCTGAAAAAATGTGAACAAAATCCAAGAACTCTACACCATCATGAGTACCGTCAATATATCATTCAAGGAGACCATCCATCCATGAGAGAAGCATTAGAGACAAGGAGAAACTGACCAGCATAGACAATATCATCATGAAGAAGCGAACACCCCCCACAACCAGCCATGCGTACATACCATATGTTCCATGGATCAACCAATACAAGAGGACGTTCAGCTGAAATGAATACCCAATAATGAGGCAAAAATATCCCCACGTGATCAAAATCTAGGGAACTCTACTAGATAGGTCTCCAAAGGCCACCTTGGCGCCTATCAAGTGACAAATACGAGGGAACTCCAACGGCATGTCACACATCATGAATTACTCCAAAAATGCTTGAGCGCTCAAGTAAAAATGCATCATAAATGAGGGATAGACTCCCTTCAAACTGTGCGCTCATATAATGCGTCCACAAATGTACAAATTGGCTAAACAAGTAGGGCACTATCCTCCATTTTGATCCCATCAATGGTCGAATCTATAACCAATGCAGCCGACCTACTCATAATCTCCATGCCAACTCATCAATCCATCTGCTAGATCTAAGGAGATTATCAACATGTCACCCCCATGAAATTATCTGATAAAAATCACATGTGGACACCCAGCAATATAGGGGGTAGCAGCTTGTAAATTCCCCCATGTGATAAATGCATCATTAGTATCTTGCACTTTGGGAAACATTACATTCACTATTGAGAGTTTGATTAGCTCAACAACCTCTCGCTTGTTCTCATCATACACCGCTTGGGCATGCACATTGGTTCGACTCCCCATTTTTTTCCCAACACAAGTCTGTCCAAACATCTTTATTCACATATGGCAGGCATCTTCTATTTCCACAATTTAAACATCCGGCCATTAATGATTAAACTCTTCATTTCCGTTCAACATTTTATGGGATGAATTGGCCATTTCTAAGGTTTTAAATACACCAAACAGATTTGGATTCACTGCTTCAACTCAACAATTTATAGTATAGACCATGTTACCATTTCAACTCATACTTAAGGTGCAAAGCCTTCACCACAGTGAAACTTCAAGTGGAACTCAAAAGAGTTACCACTATCACCTTATTACCTTCTTCCCTCACTTTAGGACTATCTACAAACTGTCTTCTGGGGGGCTTCCCTATCTTCACTAGATCTGAGTGATAGATATCTTCACTAGATCTTGGCATAAGATTAAAGGGGCTGCATACAAATCTACATGATGGTTTCTTACTGCTGTATATTTCCAGATTAATAGGATAGCGAAGGGAGATTATTGAATAATTTTGGAAGTGGTAATGGGCCTAAGGCTCAAGAACATGCGTTTCCTCCGAGGAGGTCATGTGTTTGAATATGGAGGGGGGTAGCAAATGTATACCTCCATAAACTTTAGCAGTCAAATTGCTGTGCAGAGGGGGTCCTTTGTCCGACAAACAAGGGGTTCCAAGTTGGTGTTTGGCTTGGCGATGACCTTAAAATTAGATTATTATTATTATTTAATATATTACTTTTATGGGCAGATTTAATGTGACAATGTCAAACATAAATTTTCCAACACTTTTTTGAGAATTTTATGAGGGTTTTAGACTTACTTTTCTGCTGTAAATGATCCTGATTTTCAGCAAGAACAGATTTGTAATTTAGTTAGATTATCCAGAAAAATGGTACCCAAGTTAATATGCAACTAGACAATAATGGTATGGATCTGGAGCAGGAATTATATGGCTATAATTTCCAGATCTAACCGTCAGGAAATCAAAGTTTATTCTGATTTATTGGTGGTTAAAGAACAGTGTCAATGCCTTTTTATTTCTGTTGGTCATATGGGGTTTTGACAAGGATCCAAGGGACTTGATCCTAAGGCAAGAAAATATTTAAAACATGGCTGAAACATACAAGCAAGGGTTCCTTTTTCTTGATGTCCTATATCTCAGAAACCTGCAGTGAGGGTTAACTGAAGTAGACAAACTCTATGGCCATGGAATCTATGTTTCTCATAGATAAATTATTCATGAATAAAATCAGAAGTAGAGAAGTGTACATAAAGATAATTCATCTTAAATGAATACCATAGATAACGGAAGGATGTTACCTTGTATTTTATTCCACAGCCACTTGCCAAGGGAGAATTATGAAATAGAAGATAGCTTTAACATATGGAAGATCTCATCATCTAGGGCACACCATCAAAATATCCAATAGCTCCACAAAAGATACAAAGTACAATAGATACCAAGAGCTTGAGTGCTCAGTACTTCAACAACCAAGTTAAACAATAATAAAATAAGTGGTACTGGTCTAATACCACGTGTACAACCTCCAAACCATGAAAGTTCAATCAAGCGGGGCGCCCTCATAAAAAATAGTGCCAGAGCATGTAAAACTCATCCCCCAAGGGATATAATGCTTTAATGGGGGAGCACTCCATCAAAAGGTGGACAAAGGTCCTCAAAATTTGCACTCAATGGTTAGATAGAGGAGTCAAGCATCCACATGTGTTGGATCAAGTATTTAGAATGTGGGCCATACACGAGAACTCCTCCAGAGAAAACTGTGTGAACACCAAATTGCTCATAAATTCATGCCAATCGGAAAAGCATGACACACATGTGGTCTCCCATTAATAACTGTGCTAGGGCATTCAAGCTAGAGAGGTCCTCCATTATATAAAACCTTAGAAACATGCCTCTGAACCATGCTGTGACCATATAAAGTGATTAATCAACCCATGCACAATGCCATCATATGAAACCAAGAATACATATAAATCATCCATACTCAAGACAACATCCACCTGTCAAGAGTAATATCTTCCAAGTATATCCTAGGAACATCCATCTCATGCCCCAAGTAGAACATCTGATAAATAACCTGTAGTAAATATGGGGAAATGCACATGTATCAATTGCTTTAACCATATCACCTGCTCGTAATGCCAAGGTCAATTCCATATGAAGAATTGCAATAGTGTGCTATAGTGTGTTATAGGACGGGTCTCCTAAACTAATCATGCCACAAATTTCTACCGTCATCATACCAATCCTACCATGTCTTGCAACATGACCATATAATGCTTCGACCATAGCAGCATAATTCGGCTGTATTTGTCTTTCCTGTACAGAAATTTGGAGGGAGTTCAAAAATCAATGAATATTCAGTCATAGTATAGATATGGTAAATTTGTCTGCCACTGCACAGTAATTATACATTTTTGACTCAGTTATTTAAATTTTATTGTATTATTTTTAATTTGGTTCAACTGTGCTTACTGCTTAGTGTTAGTGTTAGTTTTACATTTTCAAAAGTTTAAACTTTATAGTATATATTTTGTTTTAGAATTTAGTTATAAATATTAAATATTATATTAGTTTGTATATTAGATTTATTTTATAATATAAATATAAAGTTTAGTAACTAGGGTAATATTAGATTTTAGTTAGAAATTTGTTTTATTGTTTTATAATTTATTTTTTGTATTTTAATTATTTAATATTTTTATACATAAAGTTATAAATGCATTATTAGATTTAGATGTTTTAAGATTTATATTTCAAGTTGCTTTTAATGAAAAATGAATTTTACATGCAAATATTGAATGGTTTATCTATATTTTTAAATTTTCTAAAATTTGAAAAATGTGTTTTTAATTTATAAGCAATCTACTCTTGTATTTTTTTCATACCAGATTTATTCGTTATGTATTTTTCCGTATCGAATCGTATTCGAATCCGTATTCATACTCAAATTATGCTACTGTGCTCTCGAGTCTCGACTCTTGACCACACCATCACATCAACGACCTCTGATATTGATACTAGTCTAAAGGGGTACTTGTAAATATCTTTGCATCACACTTTCCTATGAACATCACACACCAAACCATTGAGGGAGTAAGTCAGTACTTTGATGGTCTACCCCTATCCCTCCTTTATTGAATAGGAGATAATTACCCCAGTGTGTAGGATCCACGGATCCGATAAGTATCCGGATTGGATCTGCCTCAGATCCATCATGGAAATGTATCCCCTGCAGAAGGAAACGTATCCTGGTCCCATGAAACGGATCCTGTGAAAAATCAAATAATTCCTGAAATTTTCAAACGGATCCTATGAAAAATCAAACAATTCTTGAATTTTCAAACGGATCCTGCAACTTCCAGTGCTTCTATGACCCAATGATCCCCCAAAAAGTTATTTTTAATGAAAAACTTAAAAACCCCTAAAAACCTAATGGCCAAAAGCGTAAACCCCATTCCTTCTCAAGGTCTGATCTATCGTTATGTCAAAATATGCTCTTGAACTCTGATATATCAATATCAAGGTCTGCTCTCAACGTTTTTATTTGATATAGCTTTATGGTCAAGGTCTGCGGTCAAGGGATGATCTATCTTTATGTGCTATGTTGTTGCTCACTTCACCTACATTTTTTTGTAGTCTTGCCATAGCGTTCAAGAAAACCACTATATTCCCTGCTGATAGGGACATGTGGATGTGGCTCACAAAAACACTATTATGACCTGCTTCAAGTTCATGCTGAAATGGATTTTAAAACTATCAATATCACAACTTATCAAATTATCAGTTATGGTACATGAACTCTCTTTTTTGGCAATAACTTATAGTTCTACTCTTGTGTTTCCTAAACTGTTTTGTTTCATCTTTCTTTTTTTCTATTCCCTATAAAAATATTTTTCTATTTGTTTGTACTTACCGTTTCCCCGCCATATCCGGATCCTGGGTTTTAAAAAATCTAGTGAATCTGGATCCGGATCCGTATCCGTATCTTGGTAACTTAGGCTAAATCTGACCATCACAGTGTTGCACATTCTCTGAAAGAAGAAGACCCTAGATGCTCTTAGAGTAGTGCATGTAAGTTTGCATGAGAAGGTTGCCTAGAACAGTCTACTAATAGGAGAAGACTGCCAGCATGCAAGCATATTCTTCTTCAAGTCTTTAGATCAGTGCCTAGGCTGAAAACATGGAACTTCCTAATTTCATGCACTTCACCCAAATTTAAGACAACAGCTAATAAGTGCTAAACTAAGAACTGAAAAGAAATTTCTAAACTAAAAAAGACGGCACCTTTGTAACTGGAACAGCACTTCAAAATAAGGACTGCTTTTCCTAAATCTAGAAATAGCATCTACTGAATATAGAAAAACCTAAAGGTGGTGCATGTATGTGCCCCACACATAGGCTGTCTTCTTAACTGCCACTGTGCCTCCCCCATATCTATGCAAAGACTGAGGCTGTATGAATATGCTAAGTGTGCTGCTGCTGAATCTGCTGCTACAAAATCTAGTGCTGATGAATCTGCCACCGCAGAGTCTGCTCATCACGTTGTGTCACGAGAGGAAGGAGAATACATATGGAAACTAACAGTAGCAGGGTGGGGGGAGGTTTATGGTAGTTGCACTGTTTTCTGTTAAATGATTGTGTATGGAGGGAGGGTATTAATAGTTAAATTATTAGAGTATTAACACTCAAAATAATAGGTCATTACTAGCTTGTGATGGTGCATAAACAAGCAGTATTTGGAGTCTGTTCATTTAGATAGTCCTTTTGACTTGCAAATTACTTGTATAATTATGTATGAACTATGAATCCTTTCAAATTGTAAGTGACTCCATTTTGAGTGAACCATTTATTATATTTTTTATTACTTCTCTTCTGCTTGTGGCTTTCTGAATCCTTTCATATTCCTACATATCTAAGTCTGACGATAATGGCGATGTTGATACAGACTGTCAGCATTGAGGAAAAATGTTCTTGCAAAATGCTATGGGGGAGACGTATCCAGAAAGCGAAAGCTCTTAGAGAAGCAAAAAGAAGGCAAGAAGCGGATGAAGCGGGTTGGATCAGTTGATATACCACAAGAGGCTTTCCACCAATTGCTGAAAGTCTCATAAACATGTTGAGAACTACATGTTATGTAATTTCCAAGCTATCTAGCTCGATAAAGTGAGATATTTATTATTATTCTCATGAAAGTAAGATGCATTCCATGAAATCTACGTCATTTGAGGCCATTCAAGACAGTTTTGGAAAATCTTGTATTTTATTGGTGTGTTCAAGGATGACCAAGTTTCTGGAATCTTATTGAGGAATTAAGCAAATCTTTTTTGAAAGGACACTGTTTAATTGGCCAGGGAGAAAACCTTATATAAAGGTAATATTGGTGATTCTATTGGTACAAATCTGCACTGTACAGGCTCTATTCAATTAATTATGATTGCAGCCAAGTAGAAGACAACTTATTTATGAACAATGCTAGACAATGTATTTGCACACAATTGATTTGTGATCAGAGACTAGAGTTATAAATCCATTGTCAAGAAATAACTACGATCTCAATCTGTGCCAAAATATAAGAAAATTTCAAGAGACCTGATCAGAAGAAGGCCCTCTTCTGTCACATTTTTTAGAACTGCTATATGCTGTTTTTTTATGGGTTCAGTAGGTTTAGTTTGTGATATATCTTTTATTTCTTTTTGTAGATTTTCAGTGCATGCTTCTTTGGGATTGATGCCCAGTTTGGATAATCTATCATAGTGAAGTGTAAGAAGCAAGGTCGTTTGGGTTTGGTGGTGGGTGTGCATTATTTGATATAGGTGTGTTCGGATTCTTTATTTTCAATTGCAGTTTGGGCTGTGTAAATTTATAAATGAAGGGAGATGGATGTGGCCAGATAACGATGGAGTATAAATTTGTAGGTGTCTGTTCTGGAATAACATGAAGACAAGAAGATACATGGGCTGTAAATGCAACATCCATTGCTGATATTGAACATGGGACTGTAAATGCAACATCCATTGCTGATATTGCACATGGGACTGTAAGATATACAAAATTTGATGTGTATTTGTTAAAATCAAGTGAAACGCATTTTGTTAGGTAAAAGTGAACACTTTTGTTGTGAAGGTCACACCATAACTCTCCTAGTTAAGGAATAGGTTGCAACTTAGTGTATTGTGGCCATGTTTATTAAATAAAGCCCATTAGCTAGTTTGAGTGTGTAATCATTAAATGTAAAGTGACCTCATTAAATAATGTCCACGAGTTAGTTATTGTAACCTCATTAATGAAGAACCACTGGGTGGTTAGGATTTTGATTAGTAAGAAACTATTCATATTAGTAGAAATTATGTAATGGGTATGAACATTTGATATTGTATTGGAGCTCTCCTCAATTGGAGCTTGCCACCTCAAAGAGGCAAGTGAACATTGCTTTCTATTTATAATATCCATAAAGGTTTGTCATTTGCTGTGTTTCAAAACTTTGGCTCTATTTTATTTGCTTTCTTTAGCTATATGTCTATCTATATGCTTTGTGTAATATGCAGTGTTACACAAGGACTCTCCCACCAATGTCGGGGGCTCGACCCCTTGCTCCCCATGCCCTAGGCACTTAGGGGCTCTAGCTGAAACGTTTCCCTTCATCCCAAAAAAACTGAAATTCGCTGAAATGCATGGGGGAGCGTGACCCTCTCCTTTGAAGATCGCGCCGATGATGGGGGGTGCCTAGGTGCTCCTCGAAAATGTGGGGTGATTAGACGACCCCTGACAATTTTGTATTTTTGCTTGTAAAAAAAACAAAAAAACATACCTAATTTACCCTATGACTTTACCTTTTGTCATTTCGTTGAGCCCCCGAGAGTTCAGAAGATCCTGTTGCATGCTAATGAAGACACCATTGAGTCAAGAAGAGCCCATGAGTTGGAGAGCCACTGCATTGTTGTTGAAGAGCCATCGTTGAAGATTGGAGAGTCGACGATTGTTGTGAGTGTTGGAGGGTCGTTGTCTAGGAGGAGAACGTTGTATTGGAGGGCCACTGTGAATGTGGACTCGTGGATGAGAGCACCTATGTTGTTTATTGGAGTGCCCATTTGGAGGAGAGCCTATTGGTTGACTGTTGAGTCTACTCCAGAGTCTTGACTGTTGAGATTGCCAACGCTACTCATCGTTGACTAGAGAGACCAAAGATTGCCAATGTTGTTAAGGTAGGGCTTGTTGTTTTTATTTTTTTAGATTTCTTAACAATTTACTATTTATTAACTTAGAAGTTAGTCTTTAGAACTATTTTAAGTATTTTGGATTCTCAGTGATTAAATTTTTCATTAAAATTTTTGAAATTCAACCTTATAGCCCTTAGGGTATGTTTAAGTTTTTAACAAACATCAAATTAAAAAAAAAACAATATTAAAATTTTAAAAACTTTGTTGAAGGTTGTCAAAAATAAAAACAAAAACACTTAATGGTTTCAAACCAGCAATATGTGCAATTCTAGCAATTGCAACAATAGTGATAGCAGTGAAACTAAATGTGATTTTCAGGCAAAGGCTAACTCTAGTATTCGACTTGGGACAAAGATTGGAAGTAGGAGTGGAACTCCCTCATCAACCAGATTAAATGAAAGTGAAGGAGAAGGCAATGCCAATATCACCCCATCAAAGTCATTCGCTCAATACATAAAGAGGACATTTGATTCCAATAAACCACTTTTGTTGTATGCAAGCAAAGTAATTGTTCCCTCAACCAACCAGAAACCAAATGAGAAAAGTGGTGGATCAAGTCATTGGGCATGCAATGTTTGTGGCAATCCTTAGGTTGGGAGTTATAGTCCGGCTAGACAACACCTTTTGGGCATTGGTAGTAAAGGGGTTTCTGTGTGTGTAAAGCTAACCATGTTGCAAAGAACAGGCTTATGAGGATGCAAATGGAAGCAAATGTTAAGGGCACATTCTTTAGCCAAAATGTCACATCAAAAGAACATCACAATGCAAAAGCAATTTTCAAAAGGAAATCTAACCCATCTTCCTGTATGCCTTCGCCATCTCCTATTGAGACATCTTCATAAAAAAAGAAGGTTTCTCGTTCTTGTGCTATAGGACCAACCCTTGCAGGGATGTATGGCAAGTTTAACAGTGATGATAGAGATGCTATAATTGGTGTTAAAGAATTGTAACTTTGGAAAATATTCTATTGTACTTTTTATTGTATTATTATTATTCTTCCTTTCAGAGATGTTATTCTTGTTAAAGGTTTGGGTTAGGTTAGGGTTTGATATAAGAAAATTAAAATTTATATACTTAATGCATAGGAAAAAACTAAAAATGAAGCTAGATCCAAAATAGTAGTGTTGTAATAAATTCAAAACATAATTTTCATATTTTTCAACTTTAACACTCCAATGGTAACTGTGTTAAAGTTCGTCCTTGAGATAATTCATCAATTGAAATATATAGGACAAGCAATAACAATAGTACAATACAAACTAATGAACAACAATCAATAAACATTGACAACGCTCGTTTAGATTTGGTTTAGATCTCTCTTATACCCAGAGGATTTTCGAATCTGATCTTATCATTGTGAGGACAAGTCACCAAAGGAACATATGACGTACCTTGTGAGAGAGAGAAAATTTAGTGTGTTGTAGGTTAAGGTTAGGTAAATACAGTAGTAAACAAGGTATCTCAGTCATCAAGTGTTAAGACCCCAGCAGGATTGTAGCAGTGATATTCAGCCCCAAACATAGTTAAACAACCTAAAAAATCATAGCTCCATAAATGAGGAAGAGAGCCTTCAAACCCTTGCTAAGAGAATCATGGTTTAATGCAGGCAACCATAATAGGTCACACCTTAATTTCAAACAGCCAAGGTTCATCCCAAAGGGCTTCCAGACAATCACAGACTAATCCAGTAGGTCCAAACAAGCCATGTCACAGCCTGAAAGGTTGAAAAATAGTCACGACTTAGCAAGCAGAGGTTACCACAGTCCATGGGTCAGTTGGAGAAGGTCAAATAGTCCACGACCCTACCTCAGAAGGTCACGACCCAGCTCAGAGGTCAAGATTAGTCACGATCTAGAAGAGAAAAAACACCACAGTCATGACCTAGCAAAAGAGGTCACCAACAGTAACGGTTTAGCCTTGGAGGGCTTCCAGCAGGTCATGTCCTAGCCCCAACAGACCTAAAATAGTCATGGCCTAGTAGGGAAGGTTACACAACAGTCGTGACCTGCTAAGAAGAGGCCAACACAGTCACATCCAGCCTAGAGAGGCTTCTCAACAATCATGACCAACCCACAAGGGTCACAAACAACTCACGTCTCAGTCAAACGAGCAACATACAGTCATAGATCATCTCAGTACAAGCGCGACCTAGTCCCCAAGGAAATATGAGCAATAAGAACCAAAACATCCACTCAAAAGAAACAGTAACCCTAGGCATCCAGCAGCAATTTTTTTCTCAAGCAGACAAGGATTAGATCTGAACTTCTCTCATGTCAAGATGCACACTTTTGAAATGGAGAAGTGAACTTAATTTATAATCTTGACAATTCTTCTAGAAATGTTACTTAGGCATTCTTAAGTTTTAGATAGTTAATAAAATAAAGTTAGGTTGACTTAGAATAAGGTACCAAAGGTCAAATGGTCATATAAGACAAAAACAATTAAAACAATAAGGTTAGGTCACCATAGTAAAGGAGGTTCATGGTATCACAAACAATAGGGGTGTCAAGACCAAAAAGAAGACATAAGACCATACATCAACTAGAGGGGTCACAAAAAGGTGGTAAGGAAACCCCTTTTCCCAAGAGACCAAGGTGTAGCATCAAAGTAGGGAAACAACCCTTTTACCCATAGGACCAACAAGACCAGCAAGGACTTTAATCTTTTCTCTCTCAAGGTATATTGTCATGTGTGTTCCATATATATTTTTACCATCACTATATAAGGAAAAATCCAAACTGGATGATGTGATCCTCTGGTCCTCAACACTGCTCCTAAGGGTTAAGTGCTAATGACATCATCAAGGGGTGGTCATTCCCTATAGAAACAACCTAGCAATAACCGGTTAGGAGAGGGCATCACAAATCATCATCTTGTTAAAATGACCAAGATCCACCTAGTTAACTGACCAGGTATGTACCTACAGATGATGCTTGGTCCCAAACCAAGAATCAGCCTGGTCCCATACTAGGAAGTCTTTGCCTCAACCTGTAGGATCTGCTTGGTCCCAGTTTAAGAAACTGCTTGATCCCAGACCTGAAGAAATTTGATAAAGAATCACAGAACCTTCTTATTGGACTTTTATCGAAAACTTTGATTGCAAATCTGATTTATGACTATTCTGAACTAATAATTCATAAAATGAATTAATCTGATAGTTTAAGCATAAATACCAATGCACTAAAAAATTATCTGAAGATAAGTATGACAATACAAAAATTTAGGGCCAAGCCCAGATCAAACCCTCACCAGAGAAAAATCCAAAGAAATAATTTTATTTATGAGAGATAAACTCAGAAATTCAACAACCTAGAATTTCTTCTATATCAAAATAATTTCAGAAACCCCACTCATCTGCAAATCTACATTGGAAAATGTGCCAAATAATACTTAGTCAACCCACATGTGTGAGTTGTACACAATAGTTTTTCAGGATTCGTTCCAGGTACGGACTATACGGATTCTGCCCATCATTAAATGCAAAAAAACAGTCTTGAAATTCGTTCCAAACTTGACCTTAGTTGTCTCTAAAACTATCTGTAATTTGCCTTTTTTTTCTGTGCTTGTACGGTCTACAATAATGGTTATACGGTCTGGTTATACAGTCCAATGAATGCTACAGAAATTTCTTGGGAATTGTGCCTTCAAGTTGTCTTGATGATCAGTCTCTCACAAAACAAAAATCTCCTTCAAGATTTAATTTCCCTCTCACTTGTCTTCTTCTCTTTTCATGTCTCTCTTTTCCTTAGACATTATCTCATTCAAACCCTAATCCTAACTACCATAACTATCTAATCAAAGGATGAGATTGATTAGATCCTAGGATTCTCATTAATTGCACAATATAAACTCACTTTTATCATTAAAGTGCACATTAAATTTTTGGGCCTCACAATTAAAATCTCACTTTAATGATAAAGTACAAACCTACTTTAAAACAAAAAGTCACTTTAAATTAAAAAAGTTGCCTTGGAAATTCTAACTTATGGCCCCCACATGTGGCATCAAAATCATGGGGAATTATCAACTGAGTTATAAAAACTAACACTCCCTCTTAACGAGGGAGGTCCTTCTGACAATGTTTGTACCTCCACCACTTGGGTTTTTTCCTCTTAAGCAACTCCCTCTCGCTCTAAAATGTAACATGGAGATCCATGCCGAAAACAACTCTTAAACTGAGAACTGAGGGGGATCCTCTCTAAACCCCAAACAACCTTCATACTGGTTGAGTCTCTTGTCAATATAGCTCTCCTCATCTGAAGGTATCATCTATGCACCTGCCTCATCTTTATGTTCAATCTCAGATAACCATCCACCTGAACTTGGAAATATCACCTCTCCATGCAGAAAATAAAGATTGTCTCTTCTATTCCCAAGTAGAACCATTGTACCGACTGGGCTCTCTAACTGATATTGAAACTTTTTCCTGTCTTAACAAAGACTCCATACCCGTCATCTTCCAATGATGACATAGAAATTCTGCTAATTTTCAACAAACACTACCTTGTTTACTTCAAGAAATTTTCCCGTATCAAGTTGGAATTTCACAGTTCCAAATCTTCTTATCTATGCCTGAGGATTTCCAATATCTATTTCAACAAAGTGTCTTGGAGAAATCTCTTCTATCCTCTGAAAAAATACGTACTTCTCGGTCATATGGCTAGTTGACCCGCTTTCAACTATCCATGTGTCATAGTAATCTACTAAACTACTTATACTAGTCTGTATTGATGCCAAGTAAAATTCCTTTCAAGTTGGGCAGCATATTCCTGTACTTCTACTGTTGTTGCTCCCTCTTTGTCTGCATACTTCTTCTTAAGACATCGACTAGCACAATGGTTGAACTTGTTGTAGTTAAAACACCAAACCTTAAGGGGTACATTGTCTTCACTGCTCTGAGTTCTATTCTAGAATGTCCCCTCTTGGGACTCTTCTTGAACAAAGTCATCCCATAACCTTGTCGAATCTGAAAGTTTCTCTCTAACAACTGCTCCTTGCACACGTGTGTCATTTTGCAGTGAAACCATTAAAATCATATCTAACTTTCTCACCAACATAACCTAGTTCAGTGGTTATCTAACTTGAGAAATTTTGGTGAGATAAGTGGTTATTGTATCAACATCAGTCATCTTGGTGTTCCTCAATTTGTATCTGAGGACCGTATTTCTGTTATGGTTCTTACTTTGATAAAGAGTACATAAAGCTTTCCAAATATCAAATGTATGTGACTTACCTATGATGTGAGGTATCGCATGATCTTTTATGGAGTCCAAAAAGATTCTTTGTGCCTTGATATCTTTATTTTCAAAGGAAGTCTTCAGAGAAATATCTGTGGGAACGGTGATGGTGCCAGATTCACCAACAATAACCCATAGCTCCAACTCTTTGAACAATACAATTATCTGCTCTTTACAAGGCTTGAAATTATCAGACCCATCCAGCATGTCTTCAAATCGTAGTCCTGTTGAGGCCATGACTTCAACTGATAATCTTTAGTTGACCCTGACTTGAATCTCTTATGCTTGTATCTATACAACTTAACACACCTTCTTATTGGACTTTTATCAAACACTTTGACTGCAAATTTGATTTATGACTTTTCTGAACTAATAATTCATAAAATGAATTTATTAGATAGTTTAAGCATAAATACTAATGCAATAAAAATTTATCTGAAGATTGGTATGACAATACAGTAATTTATGGCCAAGCCCAAGGCAAACTCTCACCAGAGAAAAACCCAAAGAAATAATTTTATTTATGAGAGATAAACTCGGAATGTCTTCTACAACATCAAAACAATTTTAGAAACCCCACTCATCTGCAAATCTGCATTGGAAAATGTGTCAAATAATATTGACAGTCAGTCCACACGTGCAAGCTGTACACAACAATTTTTTGGGATTCGTTCAAGGTACAAACTGTATGAACTGTACAAAATTTTCCCAACATTAAATGTAGAAAACAATCTCAAAATTCATGCCAAACTTGACCTTAGCTGTCTCAAAATTTGTGCCTGCAATCTGCCTCGTTTTCTGTGCTTGTACGGTCTGGATGTACGGTCCAATGAATGCTATAGGAATTTCTTAGGAATCATGCATTCAAGTTGTCTTGATGATCGGTCTCTCACAAAACATAAATCTCATTCAAGATTTAATTTCTCTCTCACTTGTCTTCTTCTCTCTTGATGTCTCTCTCTTTTCCCTAAACATTATTTTATACTTTATCTTATTGAAACCCCAATACTAACTACTATAACTATCTAATCAAAAAATAAAATTGATTAGATTTTAGAATTCTCATCAATTGCACAATATAAACTCACTTTTATTAATAAAGTGCACATTAAATATTTGGGCCCCACAATTTAAATCTCACTTTAATGATAAAGTACAATATCACTTTTAAAACATAAAGTTACTTTACATTAAAAAAGTTGCCAAGGAAAATACAACTTATGTCCCCCTACGTGGCATCAAAATCATGGGGAATGACCAACTGAGTTATAAAAAATAACAAGACTAGGATACCCTAGAGGCATGTAGGGGCCCTAACCACATGTTAGGGACTTTTCGATTGCATTAACCTGTTTGGTCCTAGAGGAAGAACCCCAAGAGACTGTTGGGGGGGCTAAGGTACCTTCTAGAGACTTAATCTGCCTAGTTCATTGACCAGGAACCCTAGTTAATTGACTAGGGTAGCATTTTGCCTGAGAATGGGTCTCGAAGTTGCATTATTTTTAACAATTTCTCCATTTAGAGATGTCATTGATGTACTTGGTCATGTAAAAGTATTGAAGTAAAAGCTCCGTTGTAATTCAGGTCAATAGTACCCACAAAAGTATTTTATAAATGTTGTTTTGAGTTGATCTAAAAATTTCAGCATTTTTTTAACCATATAAATTGCATGTAAAATTTGTATGTTAAAAACTCATAAAAAGGCTTTAAAAGATAAAGTTTAAATGCTTAAATCATACACAAGCAAATAAACAATATGCAAACCATGAAATTGATAGACATAAAATGATGACGGAGTTCACCTCTTCTGGACTACATCTCTGAGCCACTTCCAATGAGAAGGTTGATCTTATTAAGTATTCAAAACCTTACATATATGAGTTCTGGAAACACCTCTGTTTTTTGTCAGTCAAAAACAGAAACAAACAACACCACTGCAATCCTCTCAACATTTCGAGAAAAATGAGTATAAACTTGACTAGGTTTGCCTGAGGCCTCCTCTGACATGAAAATCGAGACAAACTCTGCCTACACTGTATGAAACTATACTTTTCTTGCCTCAACAACTGTGCCCATCAATGGATTTTACCTGATCATGAGGATTTGTGCCAATGATGCTAAAAAACTGTGTTTTTTCGTGGCTTTGGCAATGGTTTTTATAAAGGGTTTTGGGCCCAAAATTGTGGACACACCCATTTTCAATCTACTAAAATCAAAACAAACTTTTAAATATTTCACCCGATACCCATCAAGTGACAGGGTCATAGCTTAGTGGTAACACATTAAATTTGGGGACAGAGGTCTCAGGGTCAAACCCACGAGCCTCTCCCCATTTAACATGACTTGTTTGTTTGAATTTGTTGTGATGGTGTTTTGTGGCAAAGGTTTGGATGTAATGACATGTTGTTCCACTGGTTGGTTGACCCATTGGCTTGTGACTAAGCTTTGCTTCGACGGTTTCATTGTGACTTGGCTCCACCGTATAATATATGGCCTCGGCGACCCCACCCATTTTTTCAATGACGTCTTTGTTCAAGTTTAAATACAACCCACAAACTATATAGGTAACAAACACTTGCAAGAAACATGGTTAGGTAGGCGGGCTGGAGGCCTTAACATAGGTTGAGGTCGCGGACTTGATCCCCATTATCACCATATATTTTTGATACATAGAGCCGCCAAATTCCAATAGGGTTGCCATGTGGTAGACCCTGATTGGTCCACGTTATCACTGCTCTATCACCAATCATGTCCACGTGGCACCCTACCATTGGTCCAACTAATTTTCCATGTCATCAAACCTGTCCACCTTGCACCCTGCCATTGGTCCAACTAATTTGCCATGTCATCAAACCTGTCCACCTTGCACCCTGTGGTGCTGCCACGTGGCTCTAGATGTTGACCTGTCCATTCCATGTGACCCCTTTTTTACAATTTTTTTTTATCATTTTAATCTTTTTGTTGAAATTTCCAAACTCAATAAATTTCACGCCCGGAGGTCGTTTTGCGCGAAACAAACGTTTTCAAAAATCTCTTGACGATCTCTACGCATTTGTAATCTTTTATTCATTGTTTGAATACTTTCATTTTGATTGAAATTTGAGATCCTCTTGGATCAAACCTTCCCACTGTGAAGGTTTTGGGCCACCAAAAGCATGAAATCATTCAAAAACAAGTGAGCCTACAATTCCCTCATTCTTTCGGTTTCTAGCCACCATGCTTTCCTTGGATGCATTCCTATCAGCTCTACACAAAGAAATTCCATGTCACCTCTTCGTGAAGATCCGACCTTCTTATCAAGTATAACATCTTCCTGAAGTTCATTGAGATATTCAGGAACAAACTGGTCAATAGGAGGTACTTGAACTTGTACATATTGGTCCATAATCATAGGAGGTTCATACAGTTTCAAGTTTTCCACATGAAGAACATAATACATTTGCATATAAGGAGGCAAATGTAACTGAAGAGCATTATTACCAACTTTATCCAAAATTGTAAAAGGTCTATACTTGATAAGTTTCAACTTTCTACCTTCACCTTAGAGTTGGTCTTTGCTGATATGAAGCCATACTCGATCACTAATTTGGAAATGATGATCCACTCGATACTTGTCATGTCTTTCTTTATACTTGGCCTAACTTGATTCCAACTGTTCCTGCACTGTTTGATGAATCAACTGGATCTGGTGAATAAACTTCAAAGATTTATTTGCATCAACTTGCCCATATTCCACTTAATTCTTCCCTAAAACAAAGTCTAAGGGAGATTTTGGCAAATACCCAAAACATGTCTCAAAAGGAGACTTCTGTGTTAAAGAGTCACATGGATCTGTTGTAGGCATGTTGAACATAATGCAATTGTTCATCCCAAATCTTAGGATGCTTGGCGCAATACCCTCAAAGAAGATGTGTTACGGTTTGGTTGACCACTTCAGTTTTTCCGTCGCTTTGTGGATGAAATGTTGTGCTTTTCGTTATCTTTGTATCCATAAGTTCCCATAAAGATGACCAAAATTTCCAAAGGAAGTGGAAATCTCGATCATATATAATACAAGTAGGTAGTCTAAAATGGACCCATACATTTTGGAAGAACAAATGAATAGTCATCTCGGCTATGATCCTTTTTTTACAAGGCATTAGAATGCACATTTTACTAAATCTATCCAAAACAACATATAAGTAATCATGTCCATTTCTAGACATTGGTAACCCTCCTACAAAATCCATTGAAACATTTTCCCATGGACGAGAAGGAACTAGAAGTGGAGTGTATAAACCTAACTTTTTGTTACATGGATTACTTGTTGCACACATAACACATCCTTTTACACACTTGGACACAATATCATTCATTCAAGGCCAATAACAAAGCTTCTGTAATTGTGCTACAGTTTTTCCTACTCCAAAATGTCCTAAGATGAGAGAAGTATGAGCTTTTCTTATCACATGCACTCTTTCACTTTGTGGAATACATTTTTTTCCAAGAAGATATAACTACTTGTCCTAAACATGATAATCCATTTCTTCATTTTGAGAGCCTTCAGCCTTGTATTAGTGATTCATATACTTCTTTAAAGTCTTTATCCTTAGCATATTTTTCAATATAACTTGAATGTAACAAATGACTTTGTTGAATGACTATAGAAGAAGCTTTTATTGGAGGTCTAGATAACATATCTACAAATTTGTTCTGAATTCCTTTCTTATACTTAATAACCAAATGAAATTGTTGTGTAAAACCCATCCACCTAAAATGCCTTGATTATTGTAGCTTAGTTTGTGATTGAAGATATTGTAGTGGTTGATGATGAGTATGCATGATTGTTTCTTTACCCATTAGGTAATGTTTCCACTTCTCTACACTTTGTACTAATGCATACAATTCTTTATCATAGGTAGGATAGTTGATTATTGTTTTAGAGAAGGTTTCAGAGTGATAGCATATTGGTTTTTTATGTTGCATTAATACTGCCCCCATGGAATAGCCATTAACATTGGTTTCTATCTCAAATAGTTGTTGTAGATCCAGCAGTGTACGTACTGGGGTTGTGTTGATCTTTTATTTCAGAGTGTTGAAGGATTTTTGTTCCATGCCTTCCCATTGAAAGACTTTATTCGCACTTGTCAAAGCATGTAATGGAGAAGCTATAAAGGAGAAGTTCACTATAAACTTCCTCTAGTATTGGGTTGCTCCCAAAAAGCTTCTTACATCAGTTACACTATTTGGATTAGGCCCATTTACAATGAGCTCCACTTTGGAGGGATCAATTATCAGTTCACCACCCCCTACAATGTAACCTAGATAAACTAAAGATGTCTTTCCAAACTCACATTTGGACATCTTTAAGTACAATTTCTCCCTAATAAGTACATCAAATGCATTTTTTACATGCTTGACATGCTCCTCCCAAGTACGACTACAAATCAAAATATCATCTAAGTAGACTATGACGAAGTCACCAATAAATTGACTAAACACATCATTCATCACCCTCATAAATGTTGTGGGTGCATTACAAAGCCCAAACGGCATTACCATCCATTGATACAATCCTTGTTTAGTTTTGAAAGAAATCTTCCAAATATCATTGTCATGAATACGAATTTGATGATAGCCACTTTGTAAGTCTAACTTAGTGAAGAAGATTGCATTCTTAAGCTGATACAATAGATCATTAATTCGAGGAAGATGATACATGTTGTTAATTGTGATTTTGTTCAGTTCCCTATAATCAACACACATACGCCATGTACCATCTTTCTTTGTTACCAAAAAAATTGGTGAAACACATGGAGGGGAACTTGGTCAAATGTCCCCTCTTTCAAGCAATTCTTGAACCTGCTTATTTATCTCTGCACTATCAATTATTGAAGACCTATACATACAAGAGGTTCATCCTACTGTAAATGGATTTCATGTTGAATTTCTCTTTTAGGAGATATCCCTTTAGGTTCTTGAAACAAAATAGTGTAATCAAATGCCACTTTAATCAGGTCCTTTTTAAGTTTTGGATCACACCCCTTAAAAGATTCAGTGTGTTCAACATATTTTGCTTTAACTATATAAGGAAAAATTTCTTGCTAGCGTTTACCAGCCCCTTCATTTTATTTGAAAAAACTAAAGAAATATTAGTTTTCATGCGATGTGCACAAACGACGTATTCAATACGATATTTGGTGACCTAATACATGTTATCTTCCCTGTAAAAATAACCTTCCTATCATAAAGATGCGGACTACCCAAAACAATACCACATATATCCAATGGGACCACATATAGATCAACTTCAACAAATCCAAAAGTAATAGACAATATAAGTCTACATTGTTTTGTAACTTGGAGATGTGTATTATCACATACCCATCCAAGTGGATGTGGCTTTGGGTGTGACTTAGTTTCCAAATGTAGTTTCTTAACTATTTCTTCTGAAATGAGATTTTCTTTTGATCCACTATGAAAAAGAGTATCAATTTTTGTGTGTTTAGAGCTACCCTAATATGAAATAGCTCACTTCTCTTTCTTTCATCAACAACAGGTTCATTTTTTGAAACAAAAATAGAAGGATTTTTACCTTGAATGCTTATAGCAACAACTTTAGTTTCATCCCCAGAATCAGATCCCAAATCATGTTGGATTGTTGCAGCAGTAGTCTTCTTATCTTCCTTCTTCTGAAACTTCTCAGGCCTGATTTCTGGATGAAGTTTCCAACATTTGGATGCATCATGACCCTTTTTCTCACAATGAGTGCACGTAGGTTTTCTCCTTCTTTCTTCATAGTAGTTGTATGTTTACCTTTCCCTTTACCTTTGAACTTGTTTCCATTGGGTTTAAAATGTTTCTTGGAATAGTTTTCTTTTAGATTCTTCCCCTTGGACTCCATACGAGTCGCTTGAACGCATACCTCATCAAGGTTAGTCGGATTAAAATAAGTATCATATGACGTAAATAACTATGTAATCCTCTTATATACTTGAGAATATTTTCTTGAGTGTAGAGAGGTATGCCAAGTACTAAATATCTTTTTCTGAACTATTGGGTGTATTCCTACACACTTTGTCCTTTACTTTGCCTCAAATTATGCCAGTCCATTATATCTTGTTGCATATATCCCAACGAATAAAACTGTTTTTTAATGCTGAAGTGAAATCATACCAAGAGGATATAATTTTACCTTTTCTGGCATGATCTTCTTGAGATCTGTTCTCCCACCATATGAGAGAATCCCCCCAAGTCGGAGAGAAGCCAACTGAATGGTTAAGCCACTTTGATACCAAACTTGATCTGAAAATTTTAGGATCTTTTTAACCATATAAATTGCATGTGAAATTTGTATGTTAAAAACTCATAAAAATGATTTAAAAGATGAAATTAAAATGCTTAAATCATACACATAAGAAAATAAAGAGTATGTGAACCATGAAATCGGTAGGTAGCATATGATACTGGAGTTCACCCCTCCTTGGCTACATCTTCGGGCCACTTCCAATGAGAAGGTCCATATTATTAAGTCTTCAAAAGTTTACATACATGAGTTCTAGAAACACCTCTTTTTTCTTTCTGTAAAAAAATGAAACAAGCAACACCATTGCGATCATCTCAAAATTTTGAGAAAAATGAGTATATACTTGACCAGGTTTTCCTAAGGCCTCCTATGGCATGAAAATCAAAACAAACTATTCCTGCGATGTACAGATCTGTATGAAACTGTACTTCTCTTACCTTGGGAATTGTGCCCATTAATGGAATGTACCTTCTCCTTGAGATATGTGCAAATGATGGTAGAAAAGGTGTTTTTTCATGGCTTTGGCAATGGTTTTTATAAAGATTTTTTCCCGAAATTGTGGCCATGCACCCATTTTCGAGCTACCAAAGTCAAAACAAACTTTTAAAATATTTCACTCAATACCAGTCAAGTGACAGGGCCGTATCCCTATGGTAATACATTGAATTTGGGGGAAGAGGTCCTAGGGTCAAACCCGCGGGCCTCTCCCCATTTAACGTGGCTTGTTTGTTTGGATTTGTTGCGATCATGTTTGGTGGCAAAGGTTTGGATGTAGTGGCATGCTGTTATGTTGGTTGGTTGACCCCTTGGCTTGTGACTTGGATTTGGCTTCAATGGTTTCATTGTGACTTGGATCCACCGTATAATATATGGCCTCGGTGTTGGCCAAGGGGTTGAGGGATAAGCACTCAACCTCTCCCATTTTTCTAATGAACTCTTTATTCAAGTTTAAATAGAACTCGTGAACTATATGGGTAAGCAAAACTTGTGGGAAACATGGTTAGGCAAGAGAGCAAGAGGCCTTGACGAAGGTTGAGGTTGTGACTTCGATCCCCATGACTTCCATATATTTTTGATACATAAATCCATCGAATTCCAACAAGAATTTCATGTGGCAGACCCTAATTGGTCCATGTTATCAGTGCCTTGTCACCAATCGTGTCCACGTGGCACCCTGACATTGGTCCAACTAATTTTCCATGTCATAAAACATGTCCACATGGAACCCTATGGTTCTTCCATGTGGCTTTAGATGCTGACATTTCCATGCCATGTGGCGCCATGTGGGTGTGCCACTTGGCCCCCTTTTGCCATTTTTCTATCATTTTAATGTTTTGGCCAAAATTTCCAAACTCAATAACTTTCACGCCCGAAGGTCGTTTTGCGCGAAACGAACATTTTTGGAAATTTATTGACGATCTCTATGCATCTGTAATATTTTTATTCATTCTTTGAAGAATTTCATTTTGATCGAACTTTGAGATCCTCCTGGATCATGGATATCCTTAGGTAAGTCAATCTTGGTTGCATAGGCAAGTCGTCTTTGTTGGGTCATTAGGTCACTCACTTGATGAGTATAAATATATGAGGTGCCTCCCTCATTTGGACACACTCAACACTCAAGCAAGGTTTTTAGAGAGAGAAGGAGCATTCCATTTAAGAGAGAGGAAGTAGTTGATCTTATTCTTAGGGTTTTGCACTGTACTTGGTTTGATTCTATATCGATGAGGTTTTGTTGGGTTTTCTCCCCCCACAACTAGGGTTTCCCATGGAAAATATTTGTGTTCTCTTTTTGCTACTATGCTTTTCGTTCTTTCAGTGATCCTTTTGAATACTTTTAAAATCTAACATGGTATCAGAGCCAACCTAATAGAAGTCATTGTGCAACAACGTATCCAATAGTTTAACAAGTTAGGGATTACTATTCTGGGAATCTCCCTCCATAGATTAGTTGAAAAATAAGGTCCAACTAACTCTCCCTATGAGGGTGCATCTTTCTATCTAAACAATTTTCAATTTTATGGATTTTCAATTTTTTACTTACAATTATTATCGAGAAAAATAGGGCATCAAATATTTTGTAGTTTTGTCCACAATTTTAGAGAAATGGCTTCATTGATCAGTGTGCCTTAAGGAGGTGCGTCTTTTGTGGGAATATAATAAACCCACTTAATACTTATGATAAAAATATTTAATCATTTTTTATTAAATTCCTACATACTAGCCTAGATAGTTGGAATTCACTTGCACCACATGGTCAACACTCGCCATATATACCCCGGAAGCACTTTAGTTTTGATTCTGGTTTAATCCTATCTACTTTATTACTACCATAATTAGTAACTGCGTCTTCCTGTATATTCTTCTTTATTCTGCTTTATTCCAATGTTTATGTGGATAAGGTAAAGCTAGTCAACTAGGAAACTGCTATCTTTTGTTTCCAACCCATCCTCCATTATTTTCTCTCCATTTAACAGGATTAGCATGTTTTTCCATCATTCATGACAACTCACTCATGCTTTAGCTAATTCGTGAGGTTATCGATTGGTTTGGAAATTGTTTTAGCCACCTATTGGGGTTTATCATATTTGGTAAGTCTGATTTATGAGCTAGCATAAGTTATCTTCCACCAACACAATTTTCCTTATAAGGATGTATTAATATTGTAATAATCAATCAAGTATTTGGTTAATCAATCAAGTCATTGATTCAATAATCAATTATTCATTGGATCACTTCCCTTATATTCAGTATCTTTATTATTATCTCTATTTTCCTTGTGCATACTTGTGAGAATTATTTTAGTAGAAATATCTACCTCATGTTCTTCTTCTTTGCATCGAGGCTCTTTTTCTGATGGCATCATAGCTGCAATTTCTACATTTTCCTCCAATCAGATTTGCAAGTGACCACAATTGAAAAATTAGGGTTTCTTTATGAAACCCTAAGTAAGCCAGAAGCAAGTTCCAGAAGTAGTATTCCTATTGGTGAGTTCTACTTTCTATATTTCCATTTGAGGTTCTCATTTATTAAAGATGACAAACGTGACCAAGTTTGATGAAAATCTTGGGGGGGATGAGAATTTCATAGCATGGAAGTATAGAGTCATGCTCATCCTTGAGGAACATGACCTAGAATGCTACATCAAAGAGGAAGTTCAAGAACCAGAAGGAGATGAATAAAAAGCAAAGCAAAACAAGGATATGGTCAAGGCTAAGAGGATCATAGTTGATTCCATAAAGGATTGTTTGATCCCTCAAGTATCTTCAAAGAAGAATCCAAAGGAAATGTACGATGCATTGTCCAACTTATTTCAAAGAAAGAACATCAACAGAAAAATGACCTTGAGAAATCAACTCAAGGGTGTAAAGATACAAAAGGCAGAGACTATGCAGTGACACTTCACAAGAGTATCCTGGATCAAAGAACAATTGAAAGCTATTAGAGACATGGTGGAAGAAGTAGAAATTGTGATGGCCACCTTGAATGTTTTTCTAAGGGAGTGGGATTCCTTCATTAGAGGAATATGTGTTAGAAGAAAGTTGACCAAGCTCAATAGATTATCAAAAAATGTGTTTAAGAGGAAGGAAGGATAACAAACAAAGAAGAAAAATTAAATTACGATGAAGATCAAGCTTTGGAAACTCATACAAAGAAAGGGAAAAACAAGAGAAAGGATTGTGATCAATCTCCTAGAAGAACTCAAAGATTTCAAAGGAACACAAAGACGAAAATGGATTTATCATCCTTTGAATGTTTCACCCATCACAAGATAGGACACATTGCAAGAAATTGTCCCCTTAAATAAGAAAAATTCAAGAAGAGAAACAAGAAGTTTCAAGCCCATGCAGTGGAAGACAATGATCCGGTTGAAGAGAAAGATAATGAAGATGAAGACTCTAGTGAAGAATATGTCTTAATTTCAGCTCTCACAGGTTCAGTCTCACATGGAAGTGACACTTGGCTTGTAGACAATGATGCCTCCAAACATATGACATGTTACGAAGATTCCCTCTCAATTCTTATATTAAAAAACGCACCACACAAAGTAAAGCTTGGAGATGATTATCAGTATACCATTAAAGGAATGAGAGAAACATCTTATAAGTTGGATTCCGAGAAGTCCATGAAGATGAAGTCTTATATGTTTGAGGTTTGAAAAAAAGAATCTCCTTTTTAACTCGGCCTTATATTATAAAATTGAGCACATAGATCTGTGGATCAACACACAACTCACAAGATAGATCAGACAATTTTACTCAGAATTGAAGAATGAAACAGTGCAAAAATGGCTTCCCAATGTGTAATGATTTCATTAATCAAAAGTAATTGGATGGTTAATTACAATGTAATACACTAGTATTAATAACCATTCAATTCGAATGCATGAGAGAGGTATTCGAATTGATTGACTCTACCTAACTGCATGGATAACTAGACATGTCTAAATCACTATTGGATCCCAACTAGTTAGCTCCAATTGTCTAAATCAGTGCACCTGTCAGTTAGAATCAGTTAATTGGTCTAACTAAATGTGGTAGGTGAGGAAGTGCACCTTCCCACATGCAATCAATCAATGACTGGAGCTAACTAAATGTAACTGGATGTAACTGAATGTAACTAACTCCTAACTAGGATTAACTAGTCACTAACTAAACTCAACTGAAGGATGTTGGTTCCAGCGCTCCTAGTGGCTCCTAAATTGTAGGGATTGGTCTAGGAGACTCCTAAAATATTGCATGCAAGTGCAGTCAGTGGAAGTTAGCCTCAACTAGTGTTCCTCACACTATAGTAACTGGTACATGTGGCCCACTTAGGCCATGTGGACCCAATGATGCTAGTGACTAAATATAGATTGAAAAGACTCTTAATTTAGACATAATTGACCAAATTGGACAAGGGAGGATTATAATCCTAACACCCCCCATGAATGCTAACTTGGAAAATTTGTGGGCCCTAGTAACTAAGACCATAGGTCACCCATTACAACTAAAGTAAAGTAGCTGCTTAATACAAGGAAACCCAAATGGAACCCCCGCCCCCTCCCCACCCCCCTCAAACTAAGTAGATAGAATCAGGATCAATCTTGTTCTTCTGTGCACAGGGGGCCTGGAAGGAAGAATTATCCATATTATATCTAGAGGAATCTTCCTCTTTGGAAGAATAATAATGCACTCAACTGAATTAGGAACATAGAAAGTTGCTGGATGAAAAATGGACCCATGTAGCGAAATTGAAATCAACTATTAAAAGAGAAAAAGTTCTTGAGGATTCGAGCCATGTGAGGAACACTCAATCAATTGATATGTTGCATCCTTGAACAGAAAACCATGAGTGGTAAAATCAGCCCTAAGTGTTAGGAGCAAGTGTCGAGGTGGATGCAGAATGTCTTCCTCTTTACTAGTTCTGTGAGGAGATGAGCATGTGACCAAAGGTAGAGAAGCCCTGGGACTGTGGAGAGTGAATGATTGAGCTCCATAATATGATATAGCTTCATAAATAACTAATGATTCACAAAATAAAATATCAGCAACCTCATAAGATGAAACTAACACCAAATCCCCAACAACAAATTTGAAGAAGACTTGTGGTACTTGATTTTTCACACCAAAATTGGTGAGAGAAGCTACAAGCATGACTGAAAGCTCTTGGAATCTAAAATTTGAACCAAATAATATCAGATAAGATCCAAATAAGATCATATCAAATCCAAATAATTTCATATCATATCCAAAAGTATGGTCCACCGAGACGGTAGATGCACATTTTTCTCTTTCTTCAAATTTTTGAATATTGGTGCATGCGTCCTGTAGGAATTTGCTGGAAGATCTAGATCAAGGAGAGCGAATGGATCACTCCTACAATATGATATTTTTTCCAAAATATCCAAGGTATTACCTCTTTGCACACCAACAACAACATTAGAGGAAGAGAAATCAAATTCCTCTTCACTTTCGGAAGCAATCACTGTCGAATTTTGCACAGACTTTAAAGGAGAATCACTGGAGAATGTTTGCATAGAAGTGCAATAGTGTTTTTATTCAATATCAAAGATTAAAATCTCTTCTTCTGTATCATCCATATGAGAATATGAGATATCAAATATCTCATAAACTTTCGAAGCATCAGGAGAAGGAGTCACTTCAATGAGACTTTCTTCAATTCAAATTGACTGTGTAGAAGATTCTGCTTCTTCTTCATCGTGAACTACTTTATCAGAGAGAGTATAGGCCAATAATTTTGGATCAAGAACTCTTGTGGTGTTGGGTGTGCTCTCCAAAGTACTATTATGATCCTCATTATGCTTGCCAAAGGTTTTGTCCAATTTTTTCTAGAGATCCTTTAGGTATTCAACAAATTTAGTGAGGTAGTGCAAGCTAGGAGAAAGGGCTAGACCTATTTCTCCAAAATCTCCATCATCATCATTTAGCCAATCATTCTCATTCTTATAAGACTCTTTGTCAATTCTAATAGACACCTCATAGAGATCTTGTCTCTTTAGAGATGCAATCATCTTCAACTTCCATTCAGAATAGCTTGTGAATGGGGTGAGAAGAGGAACTGATGAATCCATTTGAAGTTATACCTGCAAAAACACAAAAGGGGCACCGTAAGGTTGGACATCCTGCACTTTTCAATTTTTCATCACACCCAGCTTAGTTAATCAAGCAATTCTTGATCAACAATTCCTTTGCTTAAGATTCTATGGTAAACTTGTTGCTTCTGGTGCAAAGTTGGAAGGAGCAATTTTGCTCAAGAAATTTGATCCAGTAGGAGATTTGTAGAAAGGAGAAGTGTCTTGTCTTGTCGAGGCTCTGATACCATATAAAATTGAGCACATAGATCTGTGGATCAACACACAACTCACAAGATAGATCATAGAATTTTACTTAGAATTGAAGAATGAAACAGTGCAAAAATGGCTTGCAACTTGTAGAAATAATAGATAAATGCTGTGAGCAATGATGCTAAGAAGAAGCACAGGAAATAGATCTTGCTACTAAGAATTCTCACAAGCATACACAGGAAAAAATAGAGAGAAGAAAAGAGATTGAATCACATGAATGAAGAGATGAATATTGGTGTGTATCCTTCCATTGAATAATGATGAATAATAATGTACATAAATAGTACATCCCTCATAGGAAAATCAAATTGTATGGAAACAACTCATAAAGCTCAAAAAGGCTGACTTACCAAAATATAGCAAACCCCCGTAGGTGGCTAAAGCACTTCCTAAATCTATCAAGGACCTCACAAGTTGGAAAAAGCATGAGTGAGTTGTCAAGAAGATGGAAAAAACATGCTAATCCTAGAAAATGGAGAAAAACTAATGGAGGATGGGTTGGAAACAAAAGCTGTCAGTTTCCTAGTTGACTAGCTTTTATCTTATACATAGAAAAGCAGAATCTGCTGTAAAGTCATGTATACTAATTCTCGATGGTCAAAAGGTGGTCAAGATCAACCCAGAATTAGAAATAAATCATTCCTAGGATATAGATGGCATGTATTGACTTTAAGGTGCAAGTGGATGCCAACTAATTAAGCTAGTGGGTGAATAATTAATCAAATAATGATTAATTATTTTATCCTAAGTTATGAGTGGGTTAAATATATTCCAACACCCCCCTATAAGTCTGACTTTGTGATTGTATGACAAAAAATATAGATGCATATAGGGCCCATCAACAAGGCTATGGTCACCCTTTAACTATTATTATGTCCAGAAAAGTGAGGAAAGAGGAAAAACCACATGGGTAAAATCCTCCCTCAAGATAGGACAAGGCATGAAATTTGTAATATGTCTTCAACATATCTTCATCTTCACTTTAATGAGCTGACTAAACTGCTTCTGGATGAAGGACTTGCTGAAGAAATCATGAACTCCATGATCATGCGCTAGAGTGTAGAACCTGCAAGAAGGAAGAGGAGAGACTCCTTGTATCTCATCAACTAATGAAGTAGGAGCATTATCTAAATGCTTCTTTCTGTTGTCAAACTCTGATATGCAAACATAATCTGAAATGGAAAAGAGATCTGTGCATACTCCTTTCCAAAGAGTACAAAAATTAAGACAATTTATTTCACACCCAATTCCCTGAATATCTGCAAAATTGTGATGTGGATCTCAATCTTCCAATCTGATGTAGCACCTGTATAGATCTAATATGAGGTTGATAAAACTCTGATGTATCAGAAATATTAGCATATGGAACAACAAGGATAAAGGCTTTAATGGCTCCATGAGGATATAGGGCTAGACTAGGAAAATTATGAGCAATTGGGGAAAACTGGTAGGTGTAAAAATCTGAATGATGGATGGGCATAAGATCTGAACCATAAGTGTTTAGAATAGATACAAACATGTTTAATATAATTCCAAATATTACTAAGGACATGGATAACCAACCGATGAAATATACGAAAGACTTCAAACCATGTAAGATAAATATCACTGCATAAGAGACCAATGAGGAATCAACTAGTGAGCTTGGGATTTGTTTAGTATTTGGATTACTCAGAGGTATGGTAGATGGTATGGATGGTGGTATTATATGTGTATCAACCTGCACACATGCTTCTAAATCAAAATGCAAAGGATCACATATAAGCATATCAATAGACTCATGGGAATACACTGGTAATGAATCCTTTGTATGAAAGGAGGAAAGAATGAGATGTTCACAATATTCAAGGAGGATCTGAGTATTGATGCCAAGAACAAAGGAGGAGATGTTGAAGCACATGATATTAATTAAGGTAAGTGGTATGACATAAATAAGGCTTGATTTGGCTAAGCAAACATCCTGGAAATCGCTGGGTTGCGCACCATCAATGAGAGAGGTATGCACAAGGTGTGAAGAATCTGGCACATAGATCTCAGAATCTAAGATTGGAGATTTAGTGAACAATAAATGGGTTATAGGATCATAATCAATATCAGCAGCAACTCCATATGTTACTTATTTTTCATTAATAGTATCACAAAAAGAAAAATCACCTTCAAAAGACACAGAAAAAGATGGCTCTTCAATATTTGCTTCTTCATTGAAGGAGGAAGCATTCGAATGAAAGAGGGCAGCAACAACATGAACCATATGATAAAATTCTTCATCATGATCAACTTCATAAGAGAATTTAGAGGCCAAGAAATCTTGAGAAAGAGAACAAGAGGAGATGATAGGTTCGCTCCATGCTTCATCTTCAATTTCCTGCAAACCAAAAGCTTTGTCCAAAATTTTCCAAAGCTCAAATGGATACTCAGTGGAAACTATGAGATGATATATATTTGGAGACATTCCCAAACACATAATTCCATAAGCTCTATCACAATTATTTATCCAATCAATCTTCTCTTCATAAGACTCAGGTTCACTCAATGCACCAATGGAGACATCAAAGAGACATTGCCTCTTTAAGTATGCCCTCATCTTTGGCTTCCAATTAGCATATTTGAAAGGAGATAGTAGATGAACTTTTGAATCCATATATAAGTTGTTGATATTCTCTATTAGATACTCTCTGCAACCTGCAAAACAAACTGGGAGAAAATATTGTAAGCTAGACAAGCTCTTCTTCAGAGAGGGATAGGAGATTGGAAGCGCTCCTCAACTTTGTAGAACTTTATCAACCTTGTAGCTCTGATACCATGTAGAAATAATAGTTCAATTCTATGATAAATGATGCTAAGAAGAAGCACAGGAATAGATCTTGCTACTAAGAATTCTCACAAGCATACACAGGAAAAATAGAGAGAAGAAAAGAGACTGAATCACATGAATGAAGAGATGAATATTGGTGTGTATCCTTCCATTGAATAATGATAAATAATAATGTACATAAATAATACATCCCTCATAGGAAAATCGAATTGTATGGAAACAACTCATAAAGCTCAAAAAGGTTGACTTACCAAAATATAGCAAACCCCCATAGGTGGCTAAAGCACTTCCCAAATCTATCAAAGACCTCATGAGTTGGCAAAAGCATGAGTGAGTTGTCAAGGAGATGGAAAAAACATGCTAATCCTAGAAAATGGAGAAAAAATAATGGAGGATGGGTTGGAAACAAAAGCTGTCAGTTTCCTAGTTTACTAGCTTTTATCTTATCCATAGAAAAGCAGGAAAAGCAGAAAAAGCAGAATAAAGCAAAATTTGTTGTAAAGTCCTGTATACTAATTCTGGATGGTCAAATGGTGGTCAAGATCAACCCAAAATTAGAAATAAATCATTCCTAGGATATAGATGGCATGTATTGACTTTAAGGTGCAAGTGGATGCCAACTAATTAAGCTAGTGGGTGAATAATTAATCAAATAATGATTAATTATTTTATCCTAAGTTATGAGTGGGTTTAATATATTCCAACACAACTGTCTAATTCTTTCATTAATCAAAAGTAATTGGATGGTTAATTACAATGTAATACATTGGTATTAATAACCATTCAATTCGAATGCATGAGAGAGGAATTTGAATTGATTGACTCTACCTAACTGCATGGATAACTAGACATGTCTAAATCGCTATCGGAGCCAAACTAATTAGCTCCAGTTGTCTAAATCAGTGCACCAGTCAGTTAAAATCAATTAACTAGTATAACTGAATGTGGTAGGTGAGCACTTGCGCCTTCCCACATGCAATCAATCAATAACAGACGCTAACTGAATGTAACTGACTCCTAACTAGCCTTAACTAGTCACTAACTAAACTCAACTGAAGGATGTTGGTTCCAGCACTCCTAGTGGCTCCTAAATTGTAGGGATGGGTCTAGGAGGCTCCTAAACTGATGCATGCAAGTGCAGTCGGTGGCAATTAGCATCAACTAGTGTTCCCCACGCTCTAGTAACCGGTACATGTGGCCCAATTAGGCCATGTGGACCTAATTATGTAGTGACTAAATATAGACTGAAAAGACTCCTAATTTAGATATAATTGACCAAATTGGACAAGGGAGGATTATAATTTTAACTTAGATAAGAAAGGTTTTCGAGTTTTTTTGGTAGATGGAGAAGACCTCATATGGACAAAATAAAATACAATCAATGATGTGGTTGTGATTGGAATTGAAGAAGGAAGACTCTACAAATTAAATGGACACTCATATTCATCCCTAACAGCTAGTACCATAAATCCATGTGAGTTATGGCATAAGATACATTCTCATGTAAATTACAAAGCATTGCGAATTGTGAGAAAAGTCATAACACATTTACTGGAGATCCAAATTGATCATGAAGGATTTTTCAAGGGATGTGCACAAGGGAAGAATACCAAGAACCCATTTCCAAGAAGTAACAGTAAAGAAAAAGGGATCTTGGACATTGTCCATTCAGATGTATGTGGTTTGATGTTAGATACTTCTCTAAGTGGGTATGTTTATTATGTTTTTTTTATTGATGACTATTCCTGCAAGACTTGGATTTACTTCTTGAAGAGTAAATATGAGGTATTTGGAAATCTCAAATAATTTAAGAACCTTGTATAGAATCTCTCTAAAAAGAAGATCAAGACCATAAGATAAAACAATGGAGGGGAATTAACTTCAAATAAATTCAAGGATTTATGTAAAGAAGCTGGGATTATGAGGGATCTCACCACCCCATATAATTATCAACAGAACGAAGTGGCAGAAAGAAATAATAGATCCATCATGGAAGCAGTAAAAGCCATGATCCATGATCGAGATCTACCTATGCACTTATGGGATGAAGTATTTGTTGATTAAGTTGTCATTGATGCCAACGGTGTCTGGTCATTGATGCCAATTGTTGAGTCCTTGGTTCCCCTTGTGGAGCCCTTGAGGGTTAGTGTTTAGTTTGTGGTTGTCTTTGTTGGAGGAGCTCTTTTGACCTTGTCCAAGCCCAAGCTTGAATCCCTTGGAGGACTTGGAATAGTGGCAAAATCCCTGGTTACCCATTGACTTGGTCAAGTTCCCCTAAGTTGTATCTTGGTCCCATTTGAATCCATTGTCGAGTTCTGTGATCTTGGTCGATCTTTGGTTACTGGTCTTTGTGTTGCTTGTTATGATTGTACTTGTTTTGGTCTCTTGATTGGTTGTTGGATGGATGATGTGGCTCATGTGTGTAATTCCCTTGATGTGTTGATAGTGGGCCCCATTGCTTGCATTAGATGGTCTTGAGGCCGTTAATTTCTTGTGGGGTCCTTAAGCCCACAAGCTTAGATCTTGATCCTATTGCAAGTGGATACTTGGGAACCCACACTTACGGTGGTATGTTGGAACCCCTTCTTATGAGGTCCATGGTGTCCTTGTAATTTTGGGTCTTGAACCCACACATATGGTGGTTTGATGGCCCTTGGATGCTATATGGTCATTAGCATGTTGTAGTGTTGTGATCATGGATATGAATCCCATAAGGTGTTGCAAACTAGTGGTGAGGTCTTTGTACCCCTATTTTGGGGTGTCGGTACTCTTATGGTAATGAAGATATATAGTGGAACCATTGGATATTTTTTTAATGATACAGAGACCTTGAACATGATGATCTTGAATCCCTTGAAGTCCTTGAAGCCATCTTGTATAATAATTATGATGATATTCTTAAAAAATTCTTTGTTCCCACTTGATTGGTGGTGTTGGGGTCCTTGATACCTTTGATATGATGAGTATATGGTGGATCCCTCCTCCTTGTTGATGTGAAGTTTGTGGATGTGAATACCATTGAATCCCTATATCCTTTGATGATGTTCATTGAAGCATTTGACCTTGGAACTTATGCATAACGTAACATGGTCTTTGACACCCTTATGTGTGGAGTCTTAATGTCCTATACAAATTGAAGAATTTAAGAATATTGGACCAAGTAATTGTAAATAATCCCATCAGAGGGAGATAGTCTTCATCGTTCCCTTTCTGTTTATATGTGGAGCGTCTCCTAACTCCTCATGGTTGAAGAGATTTTAATTTTTAAAGTTTTCAAGATAAATTTACCTCATCTTTTGGGTCAGTCGACCAAACAAAAAGAAATTACTTTAATTAATTATTAATTTGTTATTTACATGTCGGCATAGTCAATTAAAAATTGAAAATTTTGTGTCTAAATAGAGGATAAAACATTTCATTTATTCATGAATCAAGTCTCTCTTTTGGTATTTTGCAACTCTTGGAGAAAAGTGCGAAACTTTGTGGAGGAGAAATTTTTAGGCATCTTTTAGGATTGAATAGATTCACTAAAATTGGCATAACTTTCTCTAACGGAATAAAAATTATAAAATTCTTGGATCGTTGGAAAGAATGTTGTGAGGGATATGTGATGAAATTATCTAGAGTTTCTTTTGGTTGTCTATTGTCTCATCATCTTGTGATATTTGAAAATGTATGGTTCATGCTTATGGGGTTCTCCTGTGATGGCACATGTCTCTCATGGATAGAGTTCATCTTTGATATTAGTAGGTGAGCCTATATATTAGTATATCTGTTTTAATTCATTGAATATGTTATGGAGAATATGGTGATGGTTATCTTAGCATATATATTGATGTGATCTTGACATAGATCTTGATGATTATCTTGGATATTGTTGGCATAGATCTTCGTGTTTATCGTGACTATCGTATAGTGTAGTATTGAATGAGAAGTCGGCATGCAAGTAATAGATATTGTGAGAGATTTCTTTGATCAACCTAAGTGTTTTCTTTGAAAACTAGTTTGACAAGTGTTGATCATTGTGTATTTGACCTAAGTGGAGCTTGATTGTTATTGATTGGTAATGATAACCTTTGACAGTATTGTAAGTGACTATTTGCTTGATATTTGTTTGATTTGTTGACTTCATTTGAGTGGAGTGAAAAATCCTTTTGTGTCTAATATTTTATGAGATTGACTGAGTTTGACATAGTTTGTTAAGTCTTTTATCTCCTTGGTTTAGGTTTATCATGTTTAAATGTCAAGTCTTCCTTTACTGTGATTGAGGTTGGTTGTGGTGTCATTAAGTTGAGTGTGATTGGAAAAAGTTTGGTTGATCGTATGTGAAGTCTCTTGGTTACTCAAATGTGTCTCTTACTTGATGAATAAGGCCAAGTCAGAAGGGTTGGTTGACTTTCAGAGCACTTGATTAAATTAACACAAATATATGATTGATTTGGCACAAGTAAACAAGTAGCTTGGTACAGGTTGTTTCAGTTGAGAAGGGTTGACACAGGTTTCCTTATGTGCATTTTTTCCAACTCACACTGGATGAGTTATATGAGCAGTTGGCTTGACTGAGGCAGACCGAGTTTGATGAGTAGTTGGTTAGACTCATATTGACTGAGTCGGATGATGTGAGCAACAAATTGATTAGACAGATTGTTTTGCATAGGTTGTTGGTACATGTTATTGGTACAGGTGTGGTGCAGTGGTCAGTTGATGAGAAGTGGTCAGATGATGAGCAGTGACAGTTGATGAGAAGTGGTCAATAATGACAGTTGTTGTGCAGTGTGGTGCATGTTGAGTAGTGTGGTACAGTGTAGTACATGTGTTAATTAGCAGGTCCACAGGATTAGTGTTGTTGTTCTTCATCAGTTTCTATCTTCATATCAAGGTGGCGGGACGGGGCAAGGAAATCTAGGGAGCTAGGGGTTCCTTCAGTTTGCAGCCTGTAAATCATGGGGTTGTAGCCTCTTTCCAGTTTTATCTATAAAATTGAAGTCATTGTAACAAGGGGATTGTTTCCTCCTTCCAGTTGTTGCTAGAAAACTATTATTATAAGGCTTCCTTGGTTTTTCCCCCAGGACTTGGGGTTTCCACGTAAAAATATTGTGTACGGTGTTTTCTATGCATCCTATGTGATGATGATATGATGATATGTGATGATGAGCTATAAATATTGATATAATGATAATAATGTACTCTGCATAATATTGAATAATTGTTGATGATTGTTAACGTTGAAAAAGTAACAAAAGCTATACACATTTTTCACCTGCCCCCTCTCAATGTGCTCTGTGTGCCCAGCAGTAGTTAGAACCACAGTTTATGTACAAAACAAAATCTCCCACAATGCTCACTGGTGAGAAACCTAAATTCAACCACTTGAAGATATATGGTTTTCATGTATACATACATGTTCCCAAGGAGAAAAGACTAAAGTTGGACCCTTCAAGAAAGAAGGAGATATTTGTTGGTTACAGTGATTAGTCGAAATCTTACAGATTCTACATCACAGGTTACCATCAGATTGATATCAATGAAGATGTTACATTTGATGAGGATGCAACTTTCAACAAGTCTAGAAAGAACTATGTAGATGAGGATCATGAAGAAGAGTAGGAAGCTCCTAGAGTTGTAGAGACCAACAGACTACCACTTCAAGATGTTGAAGAAGAGCATAAACGAGAATATCATGACATGATAGAGCCTCAAAGACCTATGGAGTCACATCATGAGATGATCTCATGGAAAATAAGACCAACTTGGGCTCTCGAAATAATACAAGATTCATAAAAGTATGGTGCTCTAGAAGGAAGCAAGAGACCAAGGTGATACTCCAATTATGTGGCCTTGATGTGCAACCTTATTGATGAAGAACCTACATGTTTTGGAGAAGCAACAAAGAAGAAGGAATGGATGTATTCCATGCTCGAATAATACCAGACTATCTTAAATAATGGTATTTATGAAGTGGTGCCAAGACCGAAAGATAAATCGGTGGTCTTTTCTAACTGGATCTTCAAAACAAAGCATTCAATAGATGGCAGTATTAAAATATAGAATGCAAGATTTGTAGCCTGAGGCTTCTATCAGAAGGAAGGAATTGATTATGAAGAGAATTTTTCACCAGTAGCAAGATACACTTCAATCATTACTACCCTTTCCTTGGCAGCTAAGATGAAATGGAAGCTACACCAGATGGACATAAAGACAGATATTCTAAATGGTGTGACAAAAGAGGAAGTATACATTGAAGAACTACAAGGTTTTGAAACACATGATAGAAAGACGTGTGTATGCATATTGAATAAATCATTGTATGGGTTAAAGCAAGCACACAGAGTATGGTATGGAAGGATTGATGGCTTCCTGGTGAGTTTGGGATTTACCAAAAGTAAAGCATATTCCAACCTTTACTATAAGGTTGTAGATGGTGGGATTATAATATTATTGCTATATTTGGATGATATATTTTTTACAGGAGAAGAGAAGCTCATCGGTGTATGTAAGAATAATATTTTGGCATAATTTGAGATGAAATACCTTGGTATGATGCATTATTTTCTAGGTCTCGGAGTATGGCAGTTCCTGGATGAGATTTTCCTAAATAAAGGAAAATATGCAGTCGAGATCCTAAAGATATTTGGGGTAATGGATTTCAAAGCAATGAATACTTCGATGGTGACAAACTTGATTCTCTTGAATGATGATTCCTCAGAGACAATATTTTACACTATACATTCAGATTATTGGCTCACTGATGTATTTGACAAATACAAGACCAAATATATGTTTTGTTGTGAACACGTTGAGACAGTTTATGGTGAAGCCCTAACATGTTCACTTAATTGCAACAAAACATGTGATGAGGTATCTAAAGGGTACATTGGATTGTGGCCTCCTATATGCAGTTGATAGTGAGATTAGATTACACAGATATACAAATTCCGATTGGGTAGGAAATGTTGAAGATAGAAAGAGCATTTCAGGATGTTGTTTCAATTTGGGATTAGGTGTGATCTCATGGATTAGTAGAAAGTAGACCAATGTTTCTCTCAATACGACAGAGGATGAATATATTGCAGCATGTTCATCATGTAGCAAAGCAATATGTATTCACAAGTTGTTGATGGGATTGTTTAATACCAAGATGGATGTGATTGATATACACTGCAATAACCTGAGTTGCATCGAGCTGTTAGAAAACCCGGTGTTCCATGACAAATCAAATAATATAGAAATAAAAGACCACTACATCTGGGATATGGTGCAGAGGGGAGTTGTACAGCTCTAATATGTTCCTATAGAGGAACATTTTGCTAATGTGTTGACTAAGCATTTACCACATGTAAAGTTTGAATACTTTCGAGACAAGTTTGGTGTAGTCTAAAAGGACCTCCCTCATAAGAGGGAGTTGTGATGATGATGTGGTTTCCTGTAGTATTAGTAGTGTGGCAGCTCAGTCTAGGATTGGTATGTCAATACTGACAAGGCTTGGTTGATCCTAGGGGGATTGGTATGTCTGACTAGGCTTGGTTGGTTCGAAAGAATTAGTAAGTCAGACAAGGCCTATTTGGTCCCAAGGTATATTGGTATGTCTAACTAGGCTTGTTTTGCTAGGAAGGATTAGTAAGTCAAACAAGGCTTGTTCAATATACCAGAGTTCCCACCATAGTACTGCTTCAGATGATGATGATGATGATGATGTTTCAGCATTTTCATGTTGCTGACAATGATGTTTTTATCGCATTTTCATGTTGTTGATGATGATGTTATTCCAATATTTTTATGTTTATATTGATGATGTTGTTCCATTTTGTTGATGATGATGATGTTGTAGAAATATTGACAAAAAATCATACTTTTGCCAAACACTTAGTTATACCCAGATTTCAGATTTTAACTATCATTAAGTAAAAATACTTCACATGCATAAAGACGAACAACCAAGAAGCTGAAACACTAAAAAACTAAGTCTGTGATAGCGAAAATACACATAAAAAACAATAGACTGATAAACCCATAAAACAGTAGATTTTTGGTCAATGTGACCCTGGAAAAATCCCACCCTGGGGAAAACCAGTCCAAGAGAATTTTATTGCAGCATTTATCAGGCAGAAAAATTATGTACAGCAACATTTATTTCAACATTAATGACTATACCATATTTCTCAATTTCCATGCCCACCTCGATTTCCGTGCCACCAACAGAATGTACGGACTGTATGGATTTATATGCTTGAATTTTTTTTCACTTCTCCTCGAAAATCGTGCACATAAATTTTTCCTCTAAAAATGTGCCTTTGTTGTATGGTACGGACTGTACAGAATAGTACAACTCATCAAAAACTAAATTTCTTGAAAACTGCCCAGCTCCTTGGGATTCATGCCCTCTTGAGAAAAAAAATATTCTCCTTGGGATTCGTGCCCACTTGAGAAAAATTGCAGCTCCCTCTCTCTCTGAAAATAACTCAGCCAAATGCTCACTCTTGGAAATGCTTTCCTTCAAATTGTCTTGCACACTACCCTAGGCTCTCTCTTATAACTTGAGAGTGACTTTTCACCTTCCCAATCCCTAAATCCAAAGGCCAAGATTAAATCTTTCCTTTTCAAGATCAAGGGTTGAGAAACTTTCCCCCCAAAAGTGGTTACATTTAATTTTAATAAATTCACATTTACTTTATGAACTAAGTGCACTTTATCATAAAGTCACTTTACAAAATTAAAACAAGGGAATACTTTATAAAAATTATCATTTACATAAGAGTCACTTTAAACTTTATAAAACAACATTACAAAGTAAAGTAGCCTAGCTAGTGCATGGTCACTTCCACATACAAGACAAAAACATGCGGAGTGCCTCTAGAGCTAAATCTCTAACACTCCCTCTTATCGAGGGAGGTACAAACTTCCATCATCATCAGGTCTAGTCCTCAAATCCATCACATTGTTTGCTGTAGGAGCTCCCTTTGAACCTGGAACCAACGCTACAACCTATACTGAACTGGAATCTAAAGATAACCTTCTGGAAACCACCCTGAACCTTGAGCTCCTAGGAGAATCAAATCCCCACTCTTGAGCATTGGTTCACTCATGCTGGCTGAGCCTCCTGGCAATAGTCAGAAGAGACTCCCTCTCCTCCATCGAAACTCGAGACTATACCCTTCGCGCTACTGCAGTCTCAGGAGCCTCCTGCTCCTCGTCTGAATCATCAACCATGGGTTGTGCATTGAACTTGTACAAATCACCGAACCGATCACCAATCAACTGTGGATCAATCAGTCCCACTCGCTGCGAGTATATATAAACATGTCCTGGATCATCTCTATTTGGAAAAATGTACACATGTCCCCTCCGGAACAATGTCGAATACCCTGAATCTTCCAGGGCTGATACCGAGAGCATTTTACCCTCATCTCTGGAACAAAGAGGACCCCATCCTAATCAAGGTATCCTCCATGAATAAGTTGGAATCTGACTTTTCCAACTCTTTGCACAACATGTGCATGTCCCCCTTCTGACTGAATGAACCGATCAGGACCAGTCTTTGCAATGATACAGAATATATGCCATATTCCAGTCATATGACGTGAGGCTCCACTGTCAATATACCAAGTACCATTCTGAACTACTCCATTACTATCAGCACTAGAAATAAGGGAGAACAACAAGAATTCCTTCTCGGATCTTCTCGCAAAGTCCACTTCCTCTACTGTAGCTGTAACAACTATATCTTCTTCCTTCTTCTTCTTCTTCTTCTTCTTCTTCTTAGGACACTGAGAAGCATAGTGTCCATACTGGGTGCAAGAAAAACATCGAACTTTGCTCAAGTCCTTCTTGGACTTCTTCTTGATCTTAGCAGAAAGAGAAACATTCTCTTCACTAGCACCCTCTTTCTGTCCACTGCCTTAATATCCTTCCCGAATCTCCTCTTGAGTGAAATCATCCCATAATCTCCTCCAATTTGGAAGGTTTTCTCGAGCAACCACACACTTCACAAAGACTTCCCATTCCTTGGTGAATCCTTTCAAAGGCTATCCGCACTAACTCAGAATCAGAGATGACTTCTCCAACTGCATCAATCTCATCTTTCACTTGGGCCACCAGGGTAAGAAAAGATGCTACACCCTCACCCTTGGCCATCTTAGTTCCCTGCAATTTTTCCTTGAGAGCCATTATCTGATTCTCATTTTTAGCCTCATACAATCCTTTCAATAAATTCCACATTTCATAAGCAGTCTTCTTCTCAGCTACGTGTGGAATAAGGTGGTCCCTAATACCATCCAAAATCAATCTTTGGGCTTTGGCCTCTTTTACCTCATGAATATCCAAAACAATAAGATCAGATGCAGGAGGAGTTACCATGGTGCTAACTATGTTCCATAGTTGGTTTTCTTTGAGAACAACAGTCATCCTGACTTTCCACTGCAAGTAGTTGGACATACCATCCAACCGATCCTCATATCTAATGCATGCAACCATCTTTGCTATCAAAGAAAAAATAGACCAACAAAAGAACAATATCTTCACTCTTCCCCACCACCTGCAAGTCACATCCAAATAAGGTTTTTACAACACACAAGTTGTTAAAAAACACAGCAATAACCCTTTCCCAACAACTCAACACTACTGTTGTCCCCACAATCAACTGTAAACTCAGAGCCTCAACTCTAATACCATGTAGAAATATTGAAAAAAAAATCAGACTTTTGCCAAACACTTAGTTAAACCCAGATTTCAGACTTTAACTGTCATTAATTAAAAATACTTCACATGCATAAAAACCAACAACCATGAAGTTGAAACATTGAAAAACTAAGTCTGTAGCGGCGGAAATATACATAAAAAATAGCAGAGTGATAAACCCATAAAACAATAGATTTTTGGTCAATGTGACCCTAGAAAAACCCCACCCCAGGGAAAACCAATCCAAGAGAATTTTATTGCAGCATTTATCAGGCAGAAAAAATATTTACAGCAACATTTATTTCAGCATTAATGACTGTACCATATTTCTTGATTTTTGTTCCCACCTCGATTTTTGTGCCACCAGCAGAATGTACGGAATGGTACAGACTATATGGAATAGTGCGGACTGTATGGATTTCTGTGCTTGAAAAAATTCACTTCTCCTCAAAAAATGTGCCTTTGTTGTAATGTACGGACTGTATGAAACTATACATCTCAGCATAAACTAAATGCCTTGAAAACTGCCCAGATCCTTGGGATTCGTGCCCTCTTGAGAAAAAAAAATATCCTTGGGATTCATGCCCACTTGAGAAAAATTGTAGCTCCCCCTCTCTTTGCAAATAACTCAGCCAAATGCTCACTCTTGGAAATGCTTTCCTTCAACTTGTCTTGCACACTACCCTAGGCTCTCTCTTATAACTTGAGAGTGACTTTTCAGCTTCCCAATCCCTAAATCCAAAGGCCAAGATTAAATCTTACATTTTCAAGATCAAGGGTTGAGAAACTTTCCCCCCAAAAGTGGTTACATTTAATTTTAATAAAGTCACATTTACTTTATGAACTAAGTGCACTTTATCATAAAGTCACTTTATAAAATTAAAACAAGGGAATACTTTATAAAAAGTCCCATTTACATGAGAGTCACTTTAAACTTTATAAAACAACATTACAAAGTAAAGTAGCCTAGCTAGTGCATGGTCACTTCCGCATACAAGACAAAAACATGCGGAGTGCCTCCAGAGATAAATCTCTAACAGATGTTCCAGCATTAACATACAGATGATGTTCCTGCATCTACATGTTGATGATGCATATGATGTTCCAACATCTACATGTTAATGATGTTGTTCCAACACTAACTTGTTGATGATGATGATGTCACAGTATTCACACACTGATAATGTTGTAGATGATGATGATGTACCAATATTCACATATTGATGATGACGATGATGTTTTTCCACGATGATGATGTTCTGTGATTATGATATTCCACGATGATGATGTTTTGTGATGATGATGTTCCGTGATGACGATATTCTAAAATGATGATGTACCCCGATGATGATGTTCTGTGACGATGATGTTTCATGTTGATGCTGATGATACTATTTGTTGATGTTGATGTTCCAAAAACATGATGTTATTGTTGTTCCAAAACTTCCTATGACATATAGATCCACAATCAATTGTATAATGGTTGTTGTTGTTGTTGTTACTGATGATGTAGAATACCTTCATTGTTAAGAGGGAGCGTTAAAGAAAAGTAACTTTGGAAGATATTCTATTGTACATTCTATTATATTATTTTCCTTTTTTCAGAGATGTCATTGATGTACTTGGTCATGTAAAATTATTGAGGTGAAACCTTCATTGTAATTTGGGTCAATAGTACCCCAAAAAGTGTTTTATAAATGTTGTTTTGAGTCTCCCTAGGAAAGTCGACTTTGTTGGGTCATTAGGTTACTCACTTGATGAGTATAAATAGATGAGGTGTCTCCCTCATTTGGACACACTCAACACTCAAGCAAGTTCATTAGAGAGAGGAGTAGTCCATCTAAGAGAGAGGAAGTATCTAGTCTTATTCTTGGGATCTTACACTATACTTAGTTGGATTCTATATCGAGGAAGTTTTGTTTGGTTTTCATTAGAGAGAATTTGAGGTCAAAAATGGGCCTCAAAAGGACCAAAATGTACTATGAAAATCAACCAATTACATTCTAGTAGATGACATCATCCCCCATGGTTGAGGTGGCATTGCATGAGTTAATAATGTTTATTTGTCACATTTTCTATGGTGGATGAAAATCCATAGTTAACCAAGGTAGTGGTACAAGTACTTTTAAGTCATAAAGTGAAGTACTCACAATAAAAGTCATTTCACACTTTCTCATAAAATAATATTATTGTTATTTTCAAGTAAAGTACTCACAATTTACTTTTTTCATAAAATAATATTATTGTCATTTTCAAGTAAAGTACTCATAATTCATAAAAATGTCTTTTCACATTTTTTTATAAAATAATATATTGTCATT
>LPNX011183284.1:267005-296454 GCA_001517045.1 Pseudotsuga menziesii
CTCCCCCACGAGGGTTTCCCAAGATAAATATTTGTGTTCTCTTTATGCTAATGTGAGTTTCATTCTTTCAATGGTCCTTTTGTTTTTGGCATAATATTTTTAAAAGCTAACAATTTGCAAATTCCTTTTTTCAATGGTCTTCCTTTCCATGCTACTCCTTCTCCTTACTAGAAGGAGATGGTTTGTGCAATTGCAACATCATGACCCTCATATTTTCCCCCATGTGAGAATAAGTTAAGGACAATGATTTTAGAGAGGAAAGTGTCCAACATTAATGTGAAAAAGGGCAGATGAAAGAGATATGGGTGAATTCAGGTTTCTCTATTGTTACGGATGGGTGGAAAGACATTGCCAAATTTCCACTTATTAACATCGTAGTTACATGCATAGATGAGCCACTCTTTCTTAGCATTGTTGATTATTATGGAAAGCGTAAAGATGAAACTTTCCAATTTGAGCTTCTTCGAGATGCTATAGAGGAGGTTGAGCCTGAGAGTGTTGTGTATGTTGTGATAGATGTAGCATCAGTGTGCAGATAAGTTGGTTTACTAGTTTAGAGAAGGTATAAGCATATATCTTGGACCCCTTTTTGTATGCATGCTCTCAACAATGCACTAGAAGATATTGGAAAAATTGATTGGGTAGTCACCTTGGTATTAGATGCAAGGGATGTGCAGTTGTGTATCTACAACCACCACACCTCCTTAGCCATGTATAGGGATCACTTAAGGAAGGAATTCCTCAAGCCCACAAATACTACACAGGCCAGTTATTTTCTCTTATTGGAGAGGATGTTAGAGGTACAGCCAGCATTATAGGACATGGTTGTGACTTCATATTGGAATAGGTGGACAAAGTCCAAGACAGAGGAGGGGAAGAGGATCCGTTTTCAGATATTTGATAATGATCGGTGGGTTGATTGCATTTATTTGGTCTCATTCTTGCACGCTATAGTTGAGGTCATTTGCTACATTAGCACTAATTCTCCTAGTATTGGAGAAATTTATGGGACTTTTGACAATATGTTGGGTAAGGTAAGGGAAACCATTTGTCAAAAAGAACCCTCCTTAGAGTTCTACAAAACAAGATTTGACCCATTATTCAATGTAGGTGGGATCAAATGAACACACCTTTGCACATGGAAGTGTATGCACTAAACCCAAAATGGTACACTTCTAGGCCTGGTAGAATTGCTCCCATTGATGATCCAGAGATCAAGAAAGGTTTTTGAGATGCCATTACAAAGATGTTCAATGTAGAGGAGGGGTAAACACTTTAGAGAGAATAGATTCAACTTGCAGGTCATAGAGTTCCCTTCAACAAGCCTGATTCCAAGGCAGATCGTAATGACTTAGGGTAAGATGACACCATTGGTTGGTGTGACATGCATGGTGATGATGCTCTATAGATATAGCATATTGGTACTCATTTGTTAGCTCATATTGCTAGTTCCTCTACAATTGAGTGGCATTGGTCCACCTATAACTTCATCCACTCTATCAAGAGGAATAAGCTTACCTCTAGGAGAGCAGGGAAACTAGTTGTAGTGCATAGTACCCTATGTCTTGTACACATGTAGACACCATAGTATCCGATGGTACGAAATGTACAATGGGATGTGGATCTATAGGATGATGCATAGATATACGGGGATGATGGAATGCATGAGGAAACATGGTTTGGTTAGTGTGTCATTGGTTACTTGTGAGAGTGACTCGGACTCAAATGATGGCATTCCCATTGATGGTCTTGATGCCTTCATGCAGCGGATGGATGTGGAGGACCATTGGTTAGTCATGAGTGTGACTCAGAATCAGATGATGGCATTCCCATTGACGGTCTTGATGCCTTAATTTACTATTGATGTTTTAGTCTCTTTCAGACTTAGTATTTAATATTTACTATTTTAGTATGCAATATCATTGATTTTATTTGCAATTAGAATGTCTGAAATATGAATATCAATATTTAAATGACAAATTTAAAAATGATCATGATGAATTGTCACATTGTGTAACATGTTTGTATTATTAATGTCATCATTTGCTAGATTATGATTTACATTCCACAATGTTGAATTTTATTATTGATTTATTAGATTCTTATTTACAATGTTAGGATTTATAATTTTTATGCCCCTCACGTCCCCCTATCCCCCCTAAAATATCTCTAAAATTTGGGAGTGGTATCCACACGTCCCCAATATTCATTTCCCACCTCCCACATCCCATCAACTTGGGAGAACATTGGTAATATATTTCAGCTATCAAGGAAAACCATAGGTGGTATCATATCACTTTGTTGTACCAATAAAGATATAGTTTTTAGAGAAATCTGTTAGGCTAGCTACCTGTTCCAACATTTTAAAACACACAGATCTGTCATTTACTAGGTAAAATTGTGGTTGGGAAACATACTCCCGGGGAATAAAGTGGGATCACTTGGTTATATGCCCTTGTACACCATTGTTGGTACTTGCTGAGTAGTATCACTTTAAACAAAATATGTATATTGTTTGAACCTTCCACATACCCTTGAGTATATAAGAAACCCCTTAGGTGCACATGAAACCATTTTTAAACTTGTTGATGGTCTTGTTGTTATAGTACATTGAGAACAACAATCGAGGTGATGACTCTTGTGTCTTAGGGAATTAGGTAGTTTGTCTAAGTTTACGGCCTTTTTAATGCAATTTCTGATTAAATCCATTGGGAACTACCCCTCATTTTGAGGATGGCACCAAAGGTAAAGTGAATTTTGTAGACACTCACGCATGTCTCATCCAGGATTTGAACCTAGGTGGGAACTATAACATTCCATATCAAAACCATTTAGGATAGAGGTATATTCTATCATGCTTAGCATCATGCAATATTCACGCAAGTACTGTTTTTCTCTAGGATATCAGAGAGCTATAGCACATGACACCCCTAATAATCTTAAGAACCTACAACACTTGGACTTTGAAACCTCAATAATTGAATAAAAACAATCTTTTAAAATATTAAGAATTTTGTACTTTCAATAGCACAATAATTACTAGACATGAGTGATACTCCCACTAAAGTAAAAAAGTCTTAGGGCCAATGTGTGCCATTGTTGGAGACCTACCTCAAAAGCTTCTTTGAACGATATTTATTGCATTAGTATAGCTCTCAAGCAACCTTTTTTTGTAGACTCAACAATATCGTTGTTTGGAACCCATCTCAAAAGACTCCTCTAGTGACATTGATTATGTTAATACAGTTCGTGTAATGCCTCCAGTGGTTCTGGTGGTCCCATGATCCACACTCTAAGTATGGTAGGCATGGAATACATAATGCAAGCTATTAAGGAAATTCATCCCCACATGACTATCGTTAATGGGAAGTTGGTGGTCCCATGATCCACACTCTAAGTATGGTAGGCATGGAAGACATAATGCAAGCTATCAAGTATGGTAGGCATTGAAGACATAATGCAAGCTATCAAGGAAATTCATTCCCACATGACTATCGTTAATGGGAAGTTGTCCATATGTTCAGGTAAATTGAGAACCTCGAGCTTAAGCATGATGATTGTGTAGGCTTCCTTGGTGAAGGATCTCATAGGGACACGCATGTTGATTATGAAGGTTTCATGGGTGAAAACTCCCACAACGATAACACCTTTCTAGACCATTTCCTTAACAAGATGTATCACTTACATAAGGTTGATCTATAAGTCTATGGTGATAGCTGTGTTGTTGGTGAAGTGACTCTCTATCTCTATGCTGCAAGTTTATGCATAAAGTTTTCTATATATCACTACGACCTCTCTTCCGATCTGTAACTTGGCACTTTATTTTATGTTTCTATGGGAAGCATTGGCACAATGTGTGGGGGTTGGAATGAGCATGTAGATGAGCGTTGGATAATCCTTTTTTTTTGTTATAATGTACACTGAGTCTATATTGAACTAAAAAAATCGATTGTTGAAATCGTTATTTTGTTTATTTGTATAGATTCAGAACTTCCAATTTTGTATGAAAGCGTAGTTTTGAGTTTTATGAGATTGTAGTTTAAGTCTGGTGGATTTCATATTTTTAGAGTATGATAAAATATAGACAATAGACTTGAGAGAGCATGGAACTAATATAAATCTTGGTGCAATGAGCATGGAGACTGGTAAACGTGAATAGTATTGATGCGCCTCTCTATTAAATAAAGTTTGTGTTGATCCTTCTGGATGGTATCATCTTTTTATTTTGTTTAAGTGGTAACTAGAGGCCATTCATTTCATCTCTTGGTTAACATGATTGCCATCCCTCCACATGATACATACATAATTTTTTATGAAAAGATTGAATTGTAAAGTACTATTGCATAGATGTAGACTTGCATAGTATACAACAGTGAATAGAGATTATTGAGAAAACTATTAAGATTGTATTAGGAAAGGTGGTAGAGACTTAGAACTGCACCTTTTAGTTTTTCCCCAAAACTCTCTCCATTTGCAGATAAATATTGGATAATATGATTTCACTAGGAACTAAAACTACCTTGAGTGGTCAAAGCTTCCTTCATATACAATGATTTGTGGAAAGGGGTTTGTGAAGGCACCACTTTCAAAACATAAGAGGGAGTGACCTTGAAATATGATTCAAAACCACCATTATCAGAGAAAGTATGATAAATATCGGAAACCAAAGACAACAAAGCAATGGTGATGATCTCTGAAATAGTGAGTGAAGAGGTGAGTCAACACATTCTACCTACAACATCATGCTTTTAAGCCTTGAAAATATTGCAGGATTTGTATGGCTGGCATTTTGAAATGGAGATAATTCAGCTAATATTGAAACTGTTCAGTTTAGAAGAGAATAATAATGGTATCATGCTTGGTGCATATGAGATTAGATCAATCATGCATAAAACCAAACCTTCCACTTGCAGCATTTGTCAAGACTCTCTATCCAACACACTCAAACTATCTTGAATCACTTCAGGCTAGTGACAAGTTCAAAGAACTAGTCCAAATATCCTTCTAAGGGATAACTCCCTCTCCCTCTCTTCTGCTACTTTTTTTTTCTTTTCCACAATTCTTCCCACCTGTGCCTCTTAACTCCACCATGCTTAGGCTCTTACCTCTCCCTCGATGTATCCCTACTCACATGCTCCACGCCTTCCCCCACTTGTCATTCCAAATTGGACCTCACCTTCTTCCTTCCCTCAAGTCGTAGCATGTACTCCTATCACCTAGCTCATCTTTCATCTCTCTCTCTGCCTCCACAACAACATTGCACTCATCCATCACCTCACCTCCTCCCTTCTCCATACACGCCCCCTCAATGTACCCGCACCATCCATATTCATCACGCCTCCTGCGCATCGCATCCATGATCCACTCCTCACTGTGCGCACTTCCCTCTGCAATTAAAGCTCAACGATCTAGAATTAGTTCCCTTATTTTATCATCCTCATTTTCTATTTTATGGCGTTCGTTGGATGATTATCAACAACACTATTTTGACTCTCATTGAGTTCATCTCTACCCATTTCAATTTCAAGGGAGACATAAACTTTAAATTTATTTTCCTCGAAACTATCATCATCTATTAGATTCTTACTCACATTGTGGGTGAATATATAATACAACATCAATGAATAATTCAAATACCTACTCAGTTAGTAGAATCTACTAACCTAGGTAGTTGAATCTACCAACCTAGACTGACTCTAGAGCTAACTAGGAGTGAGAAGATCACCATAATAGCTAACTAGTGCAACTGCAAATCACTAAATCAGTTAATAACCGGTTACAATCAGTTAACTGAAGGGGGTAGGTGAAAAAATGAGCCCATATTCCCATGAATCATGTAAATTGGCGCTGGAGACACTATAAGTGATCTAACTGATGGGGATTAGAGTTTAACTGGGGATAATTAATGTACTACTAGGGTGAACTGTTGGACACTATCGGTGGCACTTCGAGTGGGTTCCTATAAAATAGGGATTGATCCCTAGAGCTCCAGAATGCATGCATGCAGGTGCACTAAGTGGAAGATGTCCACTAGTAATGTCCCCTATGCAATGGTGAAGTGATGAGACCTCATAATCTAGGGAAATTAAACAAATAAACTTTATGTGGTAAAAGGAGACAAAGGAAGGATTAATAATAATCCTAACATCATCATCATCATCATCATTGAGCACAACCCAATATTTTGTATATAGCAAGGGTGGTGATACAGAGATATAGGATGATGCGACAAATACGTCTGAATTCCTTCGTTCTTTGTGACGACTTTTAGTCTCGTAATTTCCCAATATCTTCATAGTAGCGTCCAATTTGGTGTTCATTTTTTTGAATTGATCAATTTATTCTCTTAGAGTCATGGTTATGGTATGTGGGGGTGAAAATAATTTGACCCAATCTTTCTTACATAGGGTGAGTGTTTAAATTTGATTTTGGATTTAAAGAGGGGTAGTTGTATGTCGTCAAAAAGATTTAATTAATTAATAATAACTATTATAATTATAATTAATGGTTATGAAATAAAATAATAATAATTATTATTATTATGATATGAATTTTAATAAAAATTAATTATTAATTTAAGAATATGAATATTATTATATAATATTGATTTTTATTAAAATTTAGTTTTTGCATATGGTGGCACTTTGGAGAAGTTGTTAAAAGGTTTGAGTGGAGCGGGTCGGAGGTGGCAGCTACAAGGAAGGGCGGTGGTGGAGTCCATGGAAGTGGGTGTGAAAGCGTACAAGGGATATGTCGGGGGAGAGGCCACCGTAGTGGAGGAGGGTTGAGAGGGGGGTTGGCGAATGCATAGGGTGTGGTGGAGGAGAGAACGAAGGTGGTGTTCAGGAGTAGTGCGATGGGGAAGAATGGAGTGTTGAATGTGCATGTCAAGGAGTGTGAAAGTTTAGGGAAATGTTGGTGTAGGATTCGTGAATGGAAGCGTGGAGGTGTGGATTAATTTGGGAGGTTGGGAAAGCAGGGTGTGAGGGGAAGATGGGTAGAGTGTTGGATACCCAATAAGGAGTGGGATAAATGTGGAGTATATGTGAAGTGTAGGAGAACGGAGACCTAGGTGTGGGAGAGATGTTAAGGAATATGTGTGGGGAAGTGATGATGAGCAGAAAGTTGGGGTGCAATGGGAGATGAGATATGAAGTGAAGGTGAGATTAAAGGTGAGTAAAATGAATGGAGGAGTTAATGGATGGTGAGTTGAGGAACTGAGTAGAAAGTTGGGAGTGCAATGGAAGATGAGATATGAAGTGAAGGCGAGATTAAAGGTGAGTAAAATGAATGGAGGAGTTAATGGATGGTGAGTTGAGGAACTGAGGTGAGTGCAAGTAGCAAAGGAAGAAGCAAAGGAGATGAATTCGGCTATAATACCAATGTAACGTCGTATCTGGTGTTGCAGAAAGGTTGTATTTGGGTTATGGAGGAAGAAAATCCATCTTTAGCAGAATAATATATATTGAGTAATAATTGAAATTGATGATGTTGCATTACAAGATATGCCTGCCTTAAATATAGATTGGGAACCAATATTTGAAGAGTCGCAACTCTTAATTCTTATATCTAATATTAATTATTAATAGTTATTGTTATTAATCTTTTTATTATTAAGTATTATGTCCATTAAAAAATCAAGCACAATCTCATATTAGCACAGTTTGTATTGATAATGGAAAATAACACACTTCTAATGCTTTCCAAGACTATCTTCATCCACATGGGATTGTACATTAGAATTCAGTTCCTTGCAACCCTCAACAAAATGGTCTGCGAATAATAATGAAGAGAACCATAATGAATATGGTACGCTCAATGATGTTTTTCAAGAATGTAAACCTGATATTTTGGGGTGATACAGTATTATGTGCAACCTATTTGATAAATGGAAGTTCGTCTCATGCTCTTGAAGACAAGACTCCACATGAAATGTGGTATGGGCACATGCCATTGGTGAGGCATCTCAAGGGTTTTTGTTCCACCTACTATACATTGATACCGAAGGACCAAAGAGATAAGCTTATTGCTCGAAGTCAAAAATGCATTTTCTTGGGGTATTCAGACACTTCCAAGGCATATCATCTTTATGATGAGGTAAACAAGAAGTTGATTGTTTCTAGAGATGCTATTTTTCTTGAAACTAATAAAAATTACAAGTCTATTGATAAACAACTTGGTCGTCTAAAGAAATTTCCCATCGAAAAAAATACGATGAAGCTGATAATGAAATTCCACATCTTGAAGGGGGGATCCCTATCTTTGATCAATCTCTCAAATTTCCTTTTGAAGCACCAACACCCCCTCCTGAATAAACTCATGAAGAAGTTATTGTCACTTCACCTTAACAACTTAGAGATTCATCTAGATGATGTGATTGAGAGGATTGCAAGATTGAACCTTGAAGAAAATGAAGCACCACTAATTGATCAATTTGTACCATCACGAAAAGTTCCTAAATAGGCAACAAAGACACTTGAAAGTGTCCATCCAAATGAAGTTGGAAGACATGAATAAGAACTTCAACTTGACAAGAAGATGGAGGAGAAGCATATAACTCAAGTTAAATGCTTCTTATGAAGTTAAATTTCAAACACTATAATCTTGATGATGCAAAATTGTTTGTAAAGAAATTTGGAAGATCTGTTGTGTTTCTTGTGGTGTATGTAGATGACCTTTTGATGATAGGGAACAATGAAAGTAATATTGCATCCATAAAGAAATATTTGAAGAAGGGATTTGGAATGACTTATCTGGGACACTTTCACTACTACTTGGGTATTGAAGTGGATCAACATCCTAAGCACATATTCATCTCCCAAAAGAAGTATGTTGGAGAATTGTTGAACATATTTTTCATGGAAGAATGCAACCCTATCTCAACTCCAATGGAACAAAATTTTAAGCTCACATTACCTGAATTTAAAGAATTTGAGGATGTGATCAAGTACTAAATCCGTGTAGGAAGCCTTATCTACCTTACCACCACTAGACCATATATTTCATATGTTGTTGGAATCCTTTAAAGATTCATGCACAAACCTTGTGAAGGACACTATGATCTCAATCTGTTGCAAAAATAATAAAATTTCAAGAGACCTAATCAGAAGAAGGCTCTCTTTTGTCACATATTTTGGAACTACTATATGTTTTTTTTGGTCGGATCGGTGGGTTTAGTTTGTGATATATATTTTATTTCTTTTGTATATTTTTGGTGCATGCTTATATGGGATTGATGCCCAGTTTGGATAACCTATCATACTAAAGTGTAAGAAGAAAGGTTGTTTGGGTTTGGTGGTGGGTGTGCATTATTTGATATATGTGTGTTCAGATTATTTATTTTCAATTACAGTTTGGGCTGTGTCAATTTATAAATGAAGAGAGATGAATGTGATTAGATAATGATGGAGTATAAATTGTGTAGGTGACTATTCTGGAATAACGTGAAGACAAAATAAGATACATGAGTTGTAAATGCAACATCCATTGTCAATATTGCACATGGAACTATAAGATATACAAAATTTGATGTGTATTTGTTTAAATCAAGTGAAATGCATTTTGTTAGGTAAAAGTGAATGCTTTTGTTGTTAAGGACACACCATAAATATCAAGTTAAGGGATAGGTTGTGACTTAGTGTATTGTGGCCATCTCTATTAAATAAATCCCATCAACGAGTTTGAGTGTGTCATCATAAAATGTAAAGTGACCTCATTAAAGAATGTCCATTAGTTAGTTGTTGTAACCTCATTAATGAAGACCCAATGGGTGGTTAGGATTTTGGTAAGTGAGAAACTATTTATAATAGTAGAAATTATGTAATAGGGTATGAAAATTTGATATTGTATTGGAGCTTGCCACCTCAAAAAGGCTAGTGAACACTTCTTTCTATTTATAATATCCATAAAGATTTTCCAATTGTTGTTGTTTCAATACTTTGGTTAATTTTCTTTCCTTAGCTATATATCTATCTATATGCTTTGAATAATATGTAGTGTTATACGAGGACTCACTCCCCACGGTCAAGGGATCGATTGGTCCTTGCTCTCCATGGCCCAAGAACTTAAGGGCTTCAGTTGAAAAGTTTCCCTTGATCTCGAAAAATATGAAACTCCATGAGGTGTATGGGGGAGTGTTCCCCTCTCTGAATTTCACCCTGGTAATGGGTGGTTCCTATGCACTCCTTCCTGACAATGGGGGGCGATTAGATGCCTCCCCCCAATTTGTCATTTTTCTTGTAAAAAAATGAAATATAAAAATATAGAAAACATACCTAATTTACCCTAGAACTTTACCTTTTGTCATTTCGTTGAGCCTTCAAAAGAGCCCATCGTTCACCGTTGAAGACTCTGATGTGAGTTGAGAAGAGCCTGTTAGCTGGAGAGTCGACACGTTGTTGATTAAATTGGCATTGTTGTCAACATAATATCATAAGGAACATTGATGAAATAGTCCAAAAGATTAAGCCAAAATAACACAGTTGGCTAAGCAAATTCGAAAGCATTATACTGCTAAGTTTCTATGAAGTGAAGATTTGGGCGACCCAGATCATAAGAGAGAGAAAGATCATTGGTTTAGAATAGTTTCTGCAATTCCAAGGTGCACGCTTGTTAAAGCTGCGGACAACACCTTGTGGAAGACATTTGTGAGAATTTATGAAAAGCAAACCCGCAATCCATAATCCGAAATTGCAGAAGAATTTTTTTGGAAGATGAATTATGGAAGCAGTTTCGAGAAAAGTTAAAAAGCAATCCGCAACCCACAGTTGCTGAAGGAAGGAATTCCCACAAATTGCGGAAAGAATGATTTTTCAGAAAGATCGTTGTGGAAGGTTAATTGTGGAAAGAAAGTTTGAAGAAAGATAAATGCGAAAATCTCATTGTGAAAAGGTAATTACAGAAGCGAGAAGATAGTTTGCAAAAAGATAAATGTGGAATAATCATTGCGGAAAGACGATTTGCGGAAAGGTCCTTGCTGAAAGAATTTCTATCTGAATCGGAGTGATGCATTATCACACTGTTAATTCACAGTTTTTGTTAATGAAGAGGTTATTTTACATTTTGTTGATTTGTGAAGGGTCACAATGAAGATACGTGATTGTTAGATGAAGAGGCACAGATGAAGGTATATAAGCAAATATTTAAACCTTCAGACAAGCGTCTCTATACATTCAATTGGAGATATCAAGGTGTACAGAAGTCAAAGATCGAACTATCATATAAGGGTGGTTGGGATGCGCAAGGATGGGTTGCAAGCCTATAGGTGGTTGTAGCCTCCTTCAAGTTGTTGCTGGTAAATAGGGTGTTGGTGCATCCGACAAGTTGGTGCTTTCAAGCTATTTGTAAATATAATTTTGCAGTAATAGGAAGTACTGGTGTTTTTCCCAATTTGGGTTCCACGATAATATTGTGTGCTCTGTGTTCATTGTTGATTTTTTTAAAGTGATTTTGGTATTAGAGCAGGCTCTTCACTAAAAGTTTAAACACTTGAAGAAATATCTTTTATCACTATAGATCAACAAGTAAAGACATCCTCTAAGGTTCCAATATTCAATGGAGAAGAGTATTATTTCTGGAGCATTAGGATGAGAAGCTATATAATGTCTATTGGACTAGATGTTTGGTTTTCTGTACAAACAGGGTATATATATCCAAAATATCCTCCCACAAATCTTGAAGAAATAAAACAATTTGGATATAATGCTAAAGTTGTTTATGCAATCTTGGCTGGATTAGCCAGAACAGTCTTTGCCAAAGTGATGCATTGCAAAATAGAAAAGGATATCTAGGACAAATTATAGACCATCTATGAAGGAGACATCAAGGTAAAAAGGGCCAAACTCAATTTGAAAGTCTAAAAATGAAGGAAGAAGAAAACATTTCTGAATACTTTGAGAGAATTGATGAAATTGTTAATGCAATTCAATTCAAGGGCTAGGATTAGAATTGGAAGAAAAGGAAATTGTTTAAAAAGTACTAAGATCACTTCCAATGATTTACAATATGAAGATTTCCACCCTAGAAGATATATAATATCTTGACAAACTCACCATGGAAGAACTATATGGGATCCTCATAGCTTAGGAAATGAGGATTGGGCAAGATAATTCTCAAAAGAAGGAAGCGGATTTTAAAGCATCTAAGCTAGCTAAGAAATATAAGACAAATATTTAATCAGAAGACTCTGATGATGAAGAAGCACTACTTGTTAAAAATATTAAGAGAGGTACTGGTAAGTACAAAGGGAAATTACCCTTAAAATGTTTTAACTGTGGGGGAATTGGTCAGTTTGCTTCCAAATTCCCTTATCCCAAACAAGAGGATAATGATGATGAGTGCCCTGAAGATTCAAAGAAGAAAAAAATGATTCTTTAAAAGAAAAACAAAAAGAATACCTTTTATTCCATGGATGATAACAGCTCAAATGAGTCTAGTGAAGATGAAGATGCGGAAGTCTTATTCATGGGAGTAGAAAACAAAATCTGCGAAGAAGAAGTAGAAGGTGTAGTAGATCTTGAAGCAGAAGTTGGAAGTGCTCTTGAGGAATTAGGGAACTATAAAAGGTGTACAAAAAATCAAAAACTCATATGATAGAATTTGAGGAGAAAAACAATGATGCTGAAAGAATTATTGTTGACTTAAAAAGGGTCGAAAACAATCTAGAACAACAACTCAAGAAAAGAGAGCAAGAATTAGAAAATTTTGAAGCTGAATTGATCTTTCTTAGAAACAAGACAAATGAATAGTCCCTTCAATCAAAGTTTAATAGAATTTCAAAAAATGTTGATGACATCTTAAGTTGTCAAAGATCATATAGTAACAAAAATGGACTAGGTTATGGCAAAGAAAAGAAGACAGAACAATCATCCTTCATAAATAAAGAAGGAAATAAAAGAAGTTATGTTGATGCACTTATGAGACCAGTTGTAAAGGAATACAATACAAAATTTTCTCTCTCGCAAAATGAAAGCATGACAGATAATGTGCTAAGCAAGCATCAACAACTCATTTTGGGAAAATGTTATGCCTATAATTTTTTTGGACATATAGCTAGAAATTGTAAACTAATAGTTCCTGTTGGGAAATGAACTACATCACAATATCCTTTCTATATGAAGACTATTACTAGAAGCAATCCAAAAGGAAGAAACTATAATTATTTTGCTCCTCTACAGAGTTATGGTATAGAATGTTCCAAATGTGGTAATCAAGAACACATTGCTAAAAATTGTAAACTAGTGATTCCTACGGAGAATGACACCACAAAATATCAAGGTAATGAGGAGAGTAAGGCTTGGAATAAGAAGGATGATGTGGAATGTTCAATAGATCTATGTGGAACAGAGAATATATATATGGCATGTGAACAGTGGATTATCAAAACACATGACATGAGACCCAAATAATTTTATAAAGCCTAAAAGGAAATCAAAAAAGAAAAGTCACTTTTGGAGATAATATATACTCTAAAATAATTGGGAAGGGTACAGTGGCTCTTAGAGAAAAGATGAAAGCTGAAAATGTTTTGCTTGTTAAGAACTTAAAACCTAATCTTTTAAGTGTGATCCAAACATTTGATCAAGGACACATATGTGTATTCAATTCCAAGAAGTGTGAAATCAGAATAAAAGATTCAGGAAAACTTGTTGGGTATTCTATGAGAACTCCAAGCAATGCGTATATTCTGGAAAATGAAGAACAATGTTATATGATTCAAATTGATGAAAGTTTGCTATGGCATAGAAGGATGGGGCACTTGAAATTTGACAATCTTGTAAAATTAGTAAGAATGAAGTTGTAAGGAATTTTCCAAAGATCATAAAACCACCAAATCATATGTGTAGACACTGTCTTCATGGGAAGAGAATAAGCTAATTTCAAAGAGCATACAACCTCTCATCCATTAGAAATAATTCACACTGATCTTTGCGGACCAACAAGGACTAAACTCTTTCACGGTGAACATTAATTTATGGTATTAATCGATGAGTATACAAGGATGACTTGGTGACATTTCTTAAAGAAAAATCATAAGCCTTCAAAGCGCTTGTTGAAAATGAAGCAAGTCTCAAGATTAAATGTCTAAGATCATATAATGGTGGTGAGTTCACCTGAAATGAATTCAATGACTTTTTTGAAACTCGTGGAATCAAGAGGCATTTTTCAGCAGCAAAACTCCTCATCAAAATGGAGTTGTTGAGAGAAACAACACGACAGTCCAAGAAGCAGCCAGAACTATGCTTAATGAAGAAAAACTTCCTAATGGTTATTGGAGAGAAGCAGTATATACAGTTGTCTATGTACAGCTCAGATTCAATAATGACAAGACTCCTTATGAGATATGGTTTGGAAGACCAACTTCAGTTAAATATTTTAGAGTTTTTGGAAGCAAATTCTACATAAAAAGAGATGATGATAATCTAGGGAAGTTTGAATCTAGAACATATGAAGGCATATCTTTTAGATATTCCTCCACCAAAAAGGCATTCAGATGTTATAATCTAAGGTTGTAAAAGATCATATAAAGTACAAATGTAACTATTGATGATACTAAACCAAGAAGAATACAAATCCCAGAAAGTGTGGATGTTGAAGAAACTGATGATAAAGAAATAGATGATAAATAAAAAGAAAAAAGTTCACAAGAAGACGATGTTTTTGAAGAAGAAGAATAAGAGAAATTAGAGAAATAATAATCACGTGAAAATGAGAATGAAGACTCTCCAAGATCAGACACAAAGACACTATCTAGGTGGGTTCAGAAGAATCATCCTGAAAGTCAAATAATTGGTGACAAAGATTTAGGAGTTAAAACAAGAAGAAAAATATTATATGATGAAGAACAAGCACTACTTTAGATAATAGAACCCAAAAATTTTAAAGAATCTTGCAAAATTGAGGATTGGATCAATGCTATGAATGATGAAATTGATCAAATAGAGAAGAACTAAACTTGGGAACTTGTCCCAAGAACTAAAGGCATGAATGTTATTGGAACCAAATGAATTTTTAGAAAAAAGTTCAATAATCATGGTCATGTGACAAGAAACATGGCCATATTAGTATGCAAGGGATATGCTCAAGTAGAAGGTGTTGACTTTGAAGAAACTTTTTCACCTGTGGAAAGACTTGAATCCATTAGGATGTTTTTAGCTTTTGCATGCTACAAAAACTTTAAAGTGTACCAAATGGATGTAAAATATGCATTTCTTAATGGAGAACTTGAAGAAGAAGTCTATGTTGAGCAGCCTAAATTTTTTCTCTTATCTGAAAATAGAAATTATGTTTGCAAACTTAAGAAGGCATTCTATGGACTTAAACAAGCTCCAAGAGCATGGTTCTCAAGACTTGAAAAGTATTTAAAGAAGCAAGGATATGGAAGAGGGGCCACTGATAGTGATTTATACCTAAAGTTTGAAAACAAAAATATGATCATTATTGTAGTCTACGCAGACGATATCATATTTGAAAGTGATCTACAAATCATGAGTGTAAACTTTGCTTCAGAAATGAAGAAGGAATTTGAAATGTCAATGTTAGGAGAACTAACATTCTTTCTAGGTTTACAAGTATCTCAATTAGAAAAAGGGATTTTCATCTCTCAAACTAAGTAATCAAAGAGATGTTGAAAAAGTTCAAAATGGAAAAATCCAAACATGTTAGTACTCCTATGGTCACTGGTTGTAAATTGAGAAAGGATCACAACTACATTTGAACAAAAAATCCGACGGTATCAACCGACGGCACTTTGAAATTTGGACTTTCTGTCGTATTTTACTTAAGATAAAATGCATTTTTTTGTTTTCTTAATAGTTGTGGCCCGATACTCGTTGGATTTTCGACCAAATAGATAATGTCGTTGGATTTTTGACACGAAATGGAAATTATATATAAAGCTCGTGGCTTCTCTTGGATCGAACAAATTGATTAAAGGTGGTATCAATATTCTTATCGAAAATATATTGTGCTCTCTTCTTACCAATTATTCGAGTCTTTTTTATGGTTGGTTATCACACAAAATGGTCTTAGAGGTTGTTTTTCGTTCGAAATTGATTGAGCATGATCGATCAAAGCTTGAGTGATCGCTCCTAAAGCCTCAATGTCTATCAAAAGAAGCATATCCAGTAGACCCATATCCAGATTGAAGCTTGGTTTACCATGTCCACCGAAGAAGAATCCATGCCATTGGAGTCTAACTGCATCGACCCATCAATTAGAACCAGAGGTCCTGACACGACTAAATTCACTTCTACCATATCTCTAAGCTTGTAACTATTCTGAACCCTCAAAATATTTTCCTGTGAAACTAAGAGCTTGAGTTTCGTAGAGAGCTCCCTCATACAGGGCATTGTCACATCCATTAAAACTGTCCAGTTGGAAGGAACTAAAAATGACGGGCTCATCTTTCACTTCACGTAACTTATCAGCTTGGACAAGTGCAGAGGAAGCTTGGTTTGCGCAACAAATTCACTAGTCGAGACAGATGTGCATTATGATGTTAATTCCATCATGAAAATATGGAAAAATCAGTTGGACTCAACCCTAAACCACCCCTTTTATCTCTGCACTCACCCTAAATCGATCACCATTTTATAAAGTTCATGGATCGCAGCCATTTTTCCTGCTATAGTTTACCCAGTTAGAGACAAAGCAGGGAGAGGAAGTCATCGCGATAATAGAGACATCCATACTTTGAAATGAGCTATCGACCTAGGTTTGTTTATGTTGAAGTTTGGTGAAATGGAGGACTCGAATCACAATGATAAGCCATCAAGCCATGGGGATACTGAGGATGAGCTTCCTAAAAACTACAACCAGTCTTCCGAAGAGATTGGTATCCCACATACCGAAGAAAGGCAATAATGCCATTTACCCATTTTTGAAATTTTAGCTTCTGACTGATTTGGGTTTGATCAAGCGCTTTGTCTTTATAGATTTATTTCCCAAAACTCTAGAAGATCAGTAGTGTTTGCAGAGTTTGGGCTTTGTCCAATGTTTCTTTATCTTTCAATTTCTGGGTAGTGCATACCTTCTGACCATCTTTGCTTTTCAAATTTCTGCACATCATTACCCTTGTTTTGTATGTTTTAAATTTGTAGGTCTCGTTAATTGTACTATTTATGGTCTTTGAAGATTTTAATTTTTGTGCTTCGATCGATTAGTGCAAATGGTCAAACATATTACATTCTCAACCCATTGATTCAGGATTTCCCTTATGAGATTTGAACTTTGGGATTGGATGGTCTAAAATGCAGAAATTTCTATTATGTAGGTCTCAAGTATTTCATGAAGATACCGCATTAAAGACTATCGATTTTCTGCGAGCTAGATTGCTTGTTGAACGAGCAACATCAAAAGCTGCAAATAACACTGAGCAAAATGCCAAAAGGGTAAGTGAACTTACACATTTTCTTTTCCTGTCCATGATCATCGCAAAGAATGCTTTCCTTCTGATACAGGTGAAAAATTGCAAGCATTCAACCTGGTCTTACCCTGCAGAATGTCTTCACAGGACCACAATCTAGAAAAAACCATGTTTCATGCTTTATGTCATTGTTCGACGGGAATAATTAGTAATAGATAAAAATCGGTATTTCACTCTTCAGATAAATCCCATTTTGACATTCCAGTTACAAAGTTTGCTCATATTTTGGCCTCAAGGAATAATGATAGTGTCCAGAAACTTTAGAAAGTACTTGCCATCCCATGACTATGAGAGTATACATATTTTCCCCTTAGAATTAGACCCTTTCCTAGTAGTCTTCAACTGGATTTCAGTGAACACCCATGTTGTCAATTCAGGCTTGGTCACAGCAGGAAATACTCGGTTGATCCAAATTACTTCCGAAGAGGAAAACTTGTCAATAACCTAGAGCTTGGTGCCAAACTAGGTAGTTAGTAATGTAGGTAGGGCATAGATTTTAGTACTAGTAAATACAGATTCAACATAATGCATGGAAAAATGAGTATCTTCACCTAACTTGTATCATCTTTATGACAGTATTAAGTCTTAGATTATTGACATCCCTGACATAAAATGCAAACTATTTCTACTTTTAGCATGTGTAGCATATGAGTGTCTATATTTACTAAGCAGTGAACCGAACTTGCATAAAACATTTTCATGAGAATAAAGATGTGTTGTCCCACTTTTTCTAGTTGCAATTGTGTAAAATGAGTTTGCATAATGTACTTGATGAAAATTTTAGTCCTATAGAAACGACCAACTTCACATTATATGAAATTGCATCCTGATTAAGTAGCTTTAGCATATTGATCTGCTTTTCACAGATAAGACTAGCATAGAATGGAGATAGCATATTATTATTTAGAAGATTTTGGAATTCACTTTATGCATCAGGAGTGATTTTGCATTAGCTTATATAACTTGCATATGTGTGATCTTGTAGTTTATGGAAGAACAATCAAAATGAAGAGGACAACTATTATCAAGATCATGTTGCTGATGGAAAGGCTATTGTAATTTCAAGGTATGTTCAGCTTTATGACCTCGTCTTGTTATTTTTAGTAGATAGCACATACTATTGCCTATTTCTTTTCTCTTGGTTAGGGCCCTTTTGTAATGGTTGGCTTTTGCAGGTATCTATATTGGCTTTCTCAAGTATCTTTAATTATTGGTTTCTACCAACATAAGCTAAAGTAAATTTTAAGAATACATTTAGAATGTCAACATAAGCCAAAGGAAATTTTAAGAATACATTTAAAATACATTCTCCAATGGCAACGTAGTTCGAATCACTAGTCTCATATCTTTGGATTATCCTTGCCCGGTTCACTCATGTAGGAGTGGATATCCAGGTTGAATACCATTTGAAAAATAATACAACTTTCAGCCACAAAAAATTAGGCTGTGACCTACTTTTCCATGCGGTGAAACTGAGTTCAATGTTGTCTGGATTAATATTGGCTTAGTAGATTTTTCTTGCTTGCTTTAATTATACTTACACTTTCTCCTAGATCCCATTTCTATGTGCCTATCTCTGTTTTTGAACCTATCTAGGAGTTCAGTTATTTAATTATACAGGATAATGTTTGTCAATGTTTCATGTAGCTATAACTTCCATATATTTGGCAGGTTTCAACTTACAAATGTGGATTGTTGAAGTTGATGTCAATGTCAAATTCAATGTTGTCAGCATTGGTCTCTTTGGATATGGTCCCATAACTTATAGATATAAGATGCATTTCCATGGCTATTTTTTATGTAATCCAAAAAGATAGAGAATGTGCAACTGTCTTTATGCATCGATTCTATTTATTAAGTTTCATGATACCTCATAATCTTGATTGAATTTTTCCCTATTTATGTTGCCCCCAAAACTAACTTGTTATCTCCTCTTCTGGGTGTATTGTTCATTAACTACATCATTTTCAAGATACTGATGTGCAGCAGAGTGGGGCAGCAGCTGCAACATTGATTCAAATGTTGACTGCTTGGCTGGATATTTTGGAAAGTTCCCAGTAACAAAGTGTTAGGAAGTTGTATTGGTGGAATCAAAGATTAGGTTGATTGATGCAGACCAAAATATTTCAATAGTGATCAACATGCTGATTACTACATGGAAGCCTGAAAGTGATTCCTATTAAATTGGAATGTGTGTAGAATGTTTTTTAATGCAATTAACAATATATATTTAGTTTTTTTGTAGTAGTTTTACATCTTTTAAACTAGGAATTAAAAGGGCCTTCCTGTAGAATACTTTCTACAAATAGATTTATAGCTACTCCAATGGTATATTTAACTTTTATAACGGCCTATTCTTGAATCTTAACCCTATCATTGGCCTGAAAGGTTGAAACCCTACTTACTTGTGAGCAGAGAATGTTACTTTGGTTAACTAGAGGTGGCCAAAGACAAACTTGCACATCTACAAGTGATCATTCAATATTGAGTATCTTCTAAGATGGACAATTTGTTACTTTAAAGATACTTAAGTTAGAATACATGGTCCTTATATGCCTTAGAAAAAAGTGGTTATGTTGATCAATGAAAGTATCATCTTTGTTAAGCGTAAAACATAGGGGGTGCTCCTGTGTCAAGCATTTTAAAGTTAGAGAGGCATTTGTATGCCTCAGTTTTATAGAGAAAAATCATAGGAAATCAGCTCTAGATGTACAAAGCAAGAAATTTCAAATGATATCCAAATACTTTTGAATTGAATTTTCATCTCAGAACACAAGAGGAATGTAATTAGGTTGGTTTCCTGTGTTTTTACTCAGCAAGGGAGGAAGGGGATTAATCAGGATGCCATGCTTGTTTGGGAGGTAAGTTGAGTTTTTATTACCAGTTCCATTTTTGAAAACATAGGCGCATCAGAGTGAATTGAGAGTCATAATTTTTCCATGGCCCCTCCTTTGTTTTCTTTAGTTGTTTGAATTATCGTATTTTTTAGTTGTTAAGTGGGTTGAAGATGTTTCAAGATAAATCCTAGAGTTGAGATCATGACAGTCTATGGGCTAATAGATACCTTAAAGTGGGTTTGGGAATATTGTGGGGTTTTTCCCATCGTTCTTGTCTTGTGACAGAAATCACGGACAACATTGGGATTCAAATCTTCTCCAATGACACTGGGTGCGAGATTCAAACTCTTCCAGTTTATACTACATTTTGGATCATTTGGGGTCAATGAGATAGAAGCGGTGTGTCCACTTGAGTAGCCTATCAATCCTATGGTCGTCCTATAATTTGTGTTGCACTTTAATCAAGAACCCGCACATATCTAGAAAGTTTTTGCTGTTAATTTTTGTGTTAAAAGTCTGATTTATGCTTTATTATCTGGAAATTTGGCATTAAAAGTCTAATTTATCATTTTATGCTTTATTATTACTGTAGCATTTTATTTTGCAAGCTTAAATGTTGTGGATGGTAAATGTTACATATGTTACAAGAACTTCCTTCTAAAATATAGGATTTGGTTTTGCTTTTACAAGTAGATGCAGGTTTTTCTTTATTGATTTCATTTTTTATTGCTTCTTTTGCAGTGGTTTATGTGCTGCTACTAACATTTAGGCATTCACCTCTGAGTTGAAAAATAAGTTGTCAACCAAATGTCAAGGAAAGGCTAAAACTAACTTTACTCTGGCAGTGAAAGAGATATGTGAGGAGTATGATGATAAAGGTACAAAGAAAGAGGACTTTATGACAGAGATTGATGATGGGAAATCTAGATCATGTATTGATGAAATCTTGAAGGATTCTACGAACAAGTAGAGCATCCCATTCTTTTTCTGAAGAGGACTAAGTGTGGGAAGTGGATCACAAGAAGAAATGATAGCAGGGTCCATTGGATTTGAATCTGTCTGATGCAAACAAAATAGGTAAATCACTTTTCACTTGGAATATCTAGTAATATAGACCATTCTCAAGGTTCTGCATCAACATTTCCAGTTAGGAAACATAATGTACCTGTTTTCCAGTCACAACACCATTGAATTTATATTGGATGATAGGAATTGTTATGAAGGGAAACTTTGAATATGATGTAAAGACATCAATGCTTCCTTGGGTGGTCTCTTGAATATATTGTGCAATCTCATTTGTACATAGATCAAGAAAGGTAAGAGATACCAAGATGTCTTGGCTATCCATGGATCACAGCGGAACATAGCCTTCCCTCCAAAATGCAAATGACTAGTAGGTGCTAATACAAACTTGGTACCCTACCATGGTTTGGGCATGTTGTTAAAAAATGAGTATAACTAAAAATTTGAAANATCATAAATGGTTGTTTAGGCGCATAGTAATCTATTTGTATATATTTACGTATGTGTGACTATTGATGCTTAGGCAATTATAGCTCAGAATATGGGAAGATGACTGAGAAAAATGATAGACGTTGGAAATGACTGATAGTTATGTCCCTCCAAATTGGATTATAAATCATTAAAATTCATGGTTTTATTATAAATTTGCATATCTACAGTGCTAATTATAGGGTAAGTGTGTATAGTGTGATATCCTATTTGTGTTGTTTTGAGAGATGGCACATGTTGCAGGAAAAGGTAATCAATATAGTATCATTTTATCATGACACATTTATTGGTTTTGGCATCCTTGTAATTATAGTTTCAATCCTTTTAAACTTTCTATTATCTATTCTATAGTAGGGTATCAAGGTCATTCAATAATGACTAATTTTTTGTGACAACCCACATAATTCATAGTCCAATGTGATCATCACCCAAATTGTAGGGCTACTTCTCACGGTAATTCCACAAAATTCTTATGTAATGTGATGAAGGGGATGCCAAACAAAGGTTGTGACATATAGTCGTACTAGTGTTGCTACAAAATGGAGTATACAGTTCTTTGAAATATTCAACCCATATAAAACTTGGTTTTAAGGATACTGCTATAGGAAACCCCCATATTTGTTTCTCATAATATGCCCATATCTGTAAATAGTTATGTTTACAGTTGTAAGGTCAAGAACAAGGATGTATGTTACAATTTTTAGTGGTATGATGACTGGATGTAGGATGAATCTGAAATGTTTTTCATATCCTCAACTTCCTAGATATGTAGGTCTTACCATTGTGCTGAGTAACTTCATGACATTGATGCAAACGACGTTGCATCCTTTCTCGTATAAGTTTTTTTTTGTGTATTTGAATGACATTTTGATTTATAGTGGTAGCAAAGGTGATCATTTAACATATTAGATTGGTGTTGGAAGTTTTGGACAGAGAGGAGTTGCAAATAAATTTGAAGAGGTTGGTGTATTTCAGATTTGTAACCTTGTGGAAAGGATTGAGATTGGGATTTGAGAAGGTGAAGGGTCTACTACATTGGCTAGTACTGTGCAGTGTACACGGGGTGAATATTTTCCATGGCATTGCTATATTTTTAACCAATACATACACCGCTTTAGTTATTGAATAATTACTTAGCTGTTATGTGGGGATATAAAATGAATTTTTATCAGCATTTTATTGATTTTATCTTCTCTCGAGATTCTCTTATTGTAATGTTGGAAGCTTTTGTTGGTTCTGTTGTTGTAGATATGTTTTTATAATGGCTCAAATTAAATGGCAAGCTAGAATCAAACATGGAGATAAGGGAACAAGTAATCTGGACTAAGGAGAGCTGGTTGTTTGTTGATAATTAAACATCAATGGTAAAAGCATCATTGAGTTTTCTTTTTGCAAATGGATTTTTTGTTTTATCTCTTCTCAAGTGCATTCTTCTTTACTGTATGATATCTTATGGATTCATGTGTTTTTATTTTGTAGTTTTCCCAGTAATGCTCATGACAAAATATCTCTCAGGGTCACAAGGAATTGCGACATTTGAGTATTGTGATGGGTTTTCATGGAGAATAGAGTGGTATGCATACCTGTAGTCTGGACGGAGACTTGTGTTCACTACTGGACGGTCTGAATTTGCTTTTGATCACAATGTAAAAGATGGTGATATCTTACTTGTGGAAATCTTGAATTTAGAGCACTTCAAAGTTCAAATTTTTCCAGGACAAATTTGCATGGCCATCAAAGAGAATAAGGCTCTTGGGTGTACGAGAGAGGTTGGTTTTCTAGAATTTTTTCACTATATGTCATAAATAGGCGAGATCCATATTCTATGGAATACCTTGACATACTTGGGTAATAGACTATAATTCAAATAATATGTTCCCATGAGAATAAGTTAGTTGATGGAAGGGAGAGCATTTTATCCTCATGTGGAATAAAATCTTGTAGAACTCCTAGTAAGTGAACTGACTGATATGTTCAATCAGATAATTACCTTATATTTTAAATGACTGAAATGTTAAATGTTAAATGATAAATATACCTTATTTAGGAGAAAATATGGCATACTTTTAAATTTAACCACCAAGTTTCAAGTGCCAATGACAATAATGGAGAAAATATGGCATCGGATAATGCTTGTGTGTTAAATAAATGCCATTTGAGAACTAATAATACATTAAGTTCTAATAGTCTTGAAACTGAAGGCGATTTGCCACATGGGTAGATGTCTTCAATTTTCATGGAAAGGCCTATGTGTTTGAACTTTGCCACCAAAGGCTGATAAATATCTTTTGAGAAGTATCCTACCGAGTGATGAAGCTGCCCTGCCTCCCTCTAAACGACGTCACTTGGCTTAGGATTTATGAAGGAATTGCCAGGGACACTTTTGAAGGAATGCTACAGACGTTGTCAAGGATGAAGGAAAGTATTGGCCTTGTAGCTCTGTATTTTGGTCCTTGTACAAAAAATGCAACTTGTTTTGATGTTTGTTTTTTTTTAAACTCAAGGGACATCCCATTTTAAACAATAAAAAACTATGATCTGTATGGTCTAATCCCATGCTCAGTATCCTCATTTCTAGGGTATTGTATGCATCCTTCATGCCCAATAATATGATTTAAGGTATGATTTACATCCTTCATGCCCCATGAACTATTAAATGAACCTTATGAAGTTATTATAAGAGTACATGTTTTGCAAGTATTTGTTAATGGCAACCAACATTACATATTTAATAGTAGAAGTTAGTTTACAGCTTCAATCTTCATATTTTCAGCTTTCTCAGTGTTCATTTTCAATATTCTTCATTCCAATTTTTGCAAGACTAGTGAATAGATCTAACTTTATGTGTTTGAAGTTATTCTTATTCACATAAATATTTGTTCTATTTTTTAAATTTTAATTAGTTTACACCCACAAAAAATGTGAAGTTCCTTGACACTCCCATACCGTGATTTCAAAAAGTTACATCCCATCCTTGTCTCCACGTAACATGGCAACTCAGCCTTGTTATGACACTTTGGTTCCGCTGTTTTTTTTAAAAACATCCTTAGACCTTCAGAATTTTGACGCCCAAGGAATCTACATGTCATCTTATTTTTGACGTTGTTGGACATGATATCCAACAAATAGGTCATAGAAAGGACGACTTGCAGGTGTCGGATTGCAGTGAAACCTATCGGTTATTCGACATATTATGGTCGAATTTTCAATGTCTAGTTCAGGTAATATGATGTCGAAATATCGATAGAGTTTGACCTAGTGTCGAATAACTGAAAAAATCCCACCGATGACAAAAAATATGGTGTCGTCAAATAATAGACACTTGTCTGTCGAATTCAGACATCAAAGCTGTCGGATTTCAAGTTCAAATTTACTTGTGGATGATGAATATTTAGAAGTATATCATACTATGTATAGGTCAATGACTGGTAGTTTATTATATGTAACATCTACAAGGCCATATATAATGGAGGTTGTAGGTTTTGTTTCCAAATTCCAATCAACCCCAAAAGAAACACATGTGGCTATAGTAAAAAGAATTCTTATATATCTAAAAGGTACTGTGGATTATGAATTATGGTATCCAAAAAGCAATAAATTCACTCTAAAAGAATTTACTGATGTAGATTGGGCAGGAAGTATTGATGAAAGAAAAAGCACTAGTGGAGCAGCATCCTACTTAGGATATTGCTTGGTGTAATGGCTAAGAAAAAAGTAGTCTTCCATTTCACTGTCTACAATAGAAGCCGCGTATATTGTTTTTGCATCATGTTGTACGCAAGTCATTTGGATGAAACAAACATTAGAATATTTACTTGTAAAATATGAGGACCCCATTTTTATACACTGTGACAATATAAGTGTTATAAACATATCCAAAAATCTTGTTATGCACTCTAAGACAAAACATATTCCAATCAAATATCACTTTTTAAGTGGTGAAATTGGAGTATATTGATATGAAGGAACAAATTGCAGACATTTTCACGAAGCCGTTACCAGGAGAATCATTTGCCTCCCTTAAGCAGAAATTGGGGGTTATCCCTCATCATTAAAAAGAAATAACTATAAGGATAAAAAATCTGTCACGGGAAGAGGAGAAATGTTGACAGAGGGAAACACACCCATAGGGGGAGTTTTTTTTTCTCTCAAAAATTTGTCATTGTTGTTAAAGGGGGAGAAAAATTGCCTAAAGGAGAAAATGTTGCCATCAATGCCAAAGGAGGAACCTTGTTGATTAAATTTGCATTGTTGTCAACATAAGATCCTAAGGCAACGTTGATGAGATAGTCCAAAAGATTAAGCCAAAATAACACAGCTGGCTAAGCAGAGTCGGAAGCATTATAACACTAAGTTTCTATGAAGTGAATATTTGGACGACCCAGATCATAAGAGAGAGAAAGATCAATGGTCTAGAATAGTTTCCGCAATTCCAAGGTGAACACTTGTTAAAACTGTGAGCAACACCTTGTGGAAGATATTTGTGAGAATTTATGAAATGCAAACCCGCAATACACAATCTGAAATTGCAGAAGAATTTTTGCGGAAGCAGTTTCGTGAAAAGGCGAAAAGCAGACCCACAATATGCAACCTGCAATTGTGGAAGGAAGGAGTTCCCACAAATTGTGAAAAGGATGATTGCAGAAGGTTAATTGCGGAAAGATAAATGCGGAAAGTTCGTTGTGGAAAGGTAATTGCAGAAGTGAAAAGACAATTTCTGGAAAGATAAATGTGGAATCATTGTTGCAGAAAGATGGTTTGTGGAAAGGTTGTTGCGGAAAGGATTTCTATCAAAATTGGAGTGATTCATTATTGCACTGCTAATTCACAATGTTTGTAAGCGAAGAGGATTTTTTAGAATTTGTTGATTGGTGAAAAGTCACAAAGAAGATGCATGATTGTTAGATGAAGAGGCACGACTGAGGGTATATAAGCAAAGCTTTAAACCTTCAGACAAGCTTCTATGTACATTCAATTGGAGATCTAAAGGTGTACAGAAGTCGGAGATCGAATGATCATATAAGGGTGGTTGGGAGGTGCAAGGACAGGATATAAGCCTGTAGGGGGTCGTATCCTCCTTCCAGTCGTTGCTAGTAAACAATGTGTTGGTGCATCCTTCAGTTGTAACTAAAAAAACATGGGTGTTGGTGCATCTGGAAAGTTGGCGCTGGAAAAATATTTGTAAATATAATTTTGCAATAATAGGAAGTATTGGTGGTTTTCCCAATTTGGGTTCCTTGATGATATTGTGTGTTCTGTGTTCATTGTTTATTTTTTTTTAAAGTGATCAAAAAATTAAATAGATTGCTCAATACTGATTCACCCCCCCCACTCTCAGTATTACTTGATTTTCTAACATGCATTGTTTTTAGAGAGTCATAGTTGAAGACTGAAGAGCCACCAATTGTTGTGAGTGTTGGATTGTCGTTGTCTAGGAGGAGAGCATTATGTTGGAGGGTTGTTTTCTAGGAAGAATTTTTTTTGTTGGAGGGTCGTTGTGAGTGTGAACTCGTGGAGGAGAGTACATGTGCTGTTTATTAGAATGCCCATTTGGAGGAGAGCCTTTCGATTGATTATCGAGTCTACTCCACAGTCTTGATTTCTGAGATTTCCAATGCTACTCAATGTTGACCAAGGAGACCAGAGATTTCCAACGTTGTTAAGGTAGGGCTTGTTGTTTTTATTTATTTACTTTATAAATTTCTTAACAATTAATTGTTTTTGAGAAGTTAGTATTTAGAACTAATTTAGTATTTTGAATGTTCAATGATTAAAATGTTGATTAAAAAAATTGAATTCATCCTTATAGCCCTTAAGGAATGCTTTGTTGGACACAATGGTCACACTGAGAGGGGGTTTCTCAATGTGAAGGAAATTTACCCCTTTTTACTTCTATTAAAGTCAAGCAAAGTTCATCATTTCATCATAATACTAAATATACCATTATTACATTAATATTGTGTCTTTAACCAATCATCAACATAGCATAATAAGTCATAAGCATGTCATTAACATAAAGTCATAGCAATAGAAACATCATTGGAGATCACAAGATTTGTATGGTAAACATGTTTTATATTTTGATATGATGTACACAAAGACTACAATCTTCGTGATTAAATTAGCACCAACTGATACAAAGAGAACCAACTATCAATATAAGTCCCAACTTATTTTTCTCATCTCGAATTGAAAAGGGATGAGGAATCCAATCCTCAATCCTACAAGACTCTAAGTGCAAGATGATGTGAATCCGTCACTATAATTCCTTACCACAACCCATTGTCAACTATCCAAACCATTGTCATTTGTCCAAACCATTGTCATCTATTCACACCACATTCAACTCAATCAACTGACAACAAACTACTCATATCCCCATGCTCAAGAATTTTCTCATACACATCATGCCCAACCATCTAAAGGGTCTTCCCAAACATCCAAGAAATTTTTCCATATCAATGTTTCCCATGTTCAATCATATATGTACAAGACTTAGTCAATAAGTTTCCTCAACAACCCAATCAACCATTGTCAATATTCTCAAACAAATTATTGCTTTTAAAGCTAAACCAAGATCAGTTGGAAGCATGTATTATAAGATGTTAATAAGAAATATTGTAGCTTCATAAAAATTTACTTGATCTCTTTTGCGCAATGCTTTCTGTAGTTTACTCCTTTGAATGCCTTTAACCTCCAAGCTTCAACACATACCCTAACTATTTCTTGTATGCCTAAATATGGTGCTTGCATTTATAATAATTTGTCACTATATTTACAACTATTTACACTTACAAAATACAAGGTTTTATACATGCCACTTGAAGAAGGCAGTCACTATCAAGTCAAGGCCATCAATTTCAAGTCAAGTCAAGTCAATTTGTTATTGTCAAGTGAAACTTTAGACTAACAAACTTAGAATTCCTTTTATATCAAAACTCAGTCAAACATATGTCTATTAATATTTTATTCCAAAGTTTGAATCATGCATGGTATTAGACTGTTAGGAACTAGCCCTTCCAGTAGTTATTTTTAACAACATAGAGAATTCCTTCAAAAGTTAGTATTGTTGTTTTAAAAGCATTCCTGGGACTCTCATGTTCAACCTTTATATAGATCCATAACTTGTTTAATACTAGCAAGAAAACTTTTCTCAAACAAAACTAGATATGATCAAGTCAAAAGTCTAATTCATCAAAATAGTGTCAAGGTGTACTTACACAACTCCATTTGAATGTTTCATGAGATTGATATTCATTTACTTAGGTTGAAATTTATACATGCATATTCAACTGGCTTCGGATCTCTTTAACCATCTTTGGATGCCTTCGGATGCTTGATCTAGGACAACACTAATGTACTTGTGGGTGCTTCATCAATCAATACCTTGATTTTCTTCTTCATGATATTAAAACTTTACTAATGACAACTTCATTGTTGCTACATTTGCATGTACTAGGGAAACTGATATCAAAGGAGGAATTGAAACTTCTTATACTTCTTACGATCTGAATTTCAAAGGTTAGTATCTTGCATACTTTAATTGTTTCCATCCTTTACTGTCATTTGTTGTCTCGGTAATACATGAAATTTCAGAGCTAGAAAGTTATAATTTGATGCCCGAATTGAAGAAGGGAAAACCTCTCTCTCTCTCTCTCTCTCTCTCTCTCTCTCT
>LPNX011183284.1:296665-338226 GCA_001517045.1 Pseudotsuga menziesii
GGAGTGTTTTTTTCTATATATATTCTTCAGAGATCAGAAAAAAAAACACTCCACGGAACTAGCCTTATATAAACCCGAGTTTTTCAAGATAGAGCAGAACACTTGACCTTAAGTGAAGCTACATCAATATGTTGATTACCTCAGAGATACATGAAATAGAGAAGACAAGGTCAATACACTTGTTTAGAGAGTGTACAGATCTCAATAAATATGCAAACAACGTGAAATATTCAGCATTAAATTGGCTGACTTCACATAAAATATTTTTTCCTTTTAACTTTCTTTAACAATGTTGACTTGTAGAAGGGATTCAACGTCATCTTCAATCACAATTTGTCAATATTTTTTGTCATATAGTCTTCAAAAAATGACCATATAATGGGTCATTTGTTCCTATCATGGACCCAATCTATTGAGGGTCAAAGGACACAATCCCCACAACCATGTTTAGCTTCAGGTTCCCACCAAATTCTTTTTCTCATAATCATGGTCTCCACATAAGCATGAGTAAGGTCTTCATGAGTCTTCAAGATCCACATTACCACATGCAAAGTATTGTCATGTCCAACATATGATGCAACAAGAGGGGCTATATGACCATCCAATATTCTATCAGTGGTAAGGACATATTTCGATTGCAGCACCCTGCTCCAAAGGTTGGAAGAGAACAAGCCACACCACATGCTCTTGGAACAAAGACCAAATTAAAACAACCAAGATCTTTAATACCCCATCCACCCCAGGACTTAGGTAAGGCTAATGATTTCCAGTGTACCAAGTGGTACTTAAATATCCCGTAGTTACCACGCCATAAGAAACGAAAGAAGGATCCACAAAGAGTGTCCAACACACTAACAGGAACCCTAAATAGTCCAAACCAGTAAATAGGTAGAGACTACAACACAGAGGTAATCAAGATCAATCGTCCCCCCAATGAAAGCCACTTAAATGACCAATGACACAGCTTGAAATGAACCTTCTTTGTAAGCCAATCCCATTCAGAGCATAAATAGGATTTTGGTCTAAGGAATAAACCCAGGTATCGAATACCATCAGTAAGTGCCAAACTATCGATAGAGAAAAGATTAGTGATCTCCAGCAGAGGGGCTACATCCACACGGAAATGATGGAAGGTCGACTTGGAGAGACTGAAAGTCATACCAGAGGCAATACAAAAAAGATTACAAAAACCCTTAATAAAATGCCATTCCTCCACAATACTAGACCCAAAAATAATGACATCATCCATGAAGAGGGTATGAGTAATATGAATATTTTCATATACTTTCACCCCTGATATCATTTTATCCTTAAATTCTCCGGTTAACAAGAGGCTGAGACCCTCAATGATAAGCAAAAATAGGTACGGAGAGAGGGGACAACCCTGGCGAATTCCACGTGAACCTTTGAAGAAAGAGGAAGGATAACCATTGATCAAAACAACAAAGGAAGCCGAACTCACACAAGACATGATCCAACTGGTGATAGACACGGGAACGCCTATCTTAATAAGAATCAGGTGAAGAAAATATCAGTCCACCATATCATACGCTTTCTCAAGATCCAATTTCAAGACCATCGTCGATAGCTTATTCATCTTGATCGAATGGAAATATTCTTGAACTATACCCGTCAGATCTAGAATCTAACGATCAGGGAGGAATCCAAATTGTTCCGCAAAAATTGCCTTCCCCAAGGAAACCTTCATACGCCCCGCAATGATCTTCATGATGATCTTATAAAGTAAGTTACACAAGGAAATAGGGAGATAATCCCAAAAGGAGGATGGCTTGTCACGTTTCGGAATTAGACTCAAATAAGTAGTGTTCAAGCCATCCAGAATCTTACCAGAAATCCAAGTGTCCTCAAGAGCCAACAACAACTCAGAACCAAGAAGCTCAAAAAAATGAAGTTAAAATTCGACAGTCCAACTGTTAGGACCCGGTCTTTTGTCTCGATCAAAATCCTTCAGAGTACATTCCACATCCAGCAAACTAATAGGCCCACCCATTATATCAACATCAGCCCCAGTAAACATAGAAGGATACAAGACCAAAACCTCCATCTGCTCAGAAATATTAAATAGTTTAGGGTCCTTGTACAGACTGGAAAAATGAGAGACATCAAGCTCTTTAATGGATTCTATCTCCGTGACCACATTTCCCATCTTGTCCGTCGATTCCTAGATGGAATTCAAAATCCTACGACGATTACCATGATTATGAAAAAATTTGGTATTCTTGTTTCCAGCCTGAAGCTAGATCGCACGACTTTCCTGACGAAGAGTTTCATCCTTGTGGTCTAAAATAATCTGTCTCTTTTGAAAAAGATCCTTGATAATGGAAGACCAGTTCGAACAAAAGAAATCCACCCCAATTTTCTCATCCATCCTATCAATTTCCTTTTCAATGGTGACAAGAGCAAGATTCTCCAGTCTCTTGGTCTCACATTCCCATTTATTAACCAGCGAGCGTAATTTAGCCAACTTCCACAAAAAGGATTGCATAGGGACCAAGTGGGCAGGAATAGTCGATGATAATTCCGACCAGCTAGTACGGACTAGTGAATTAAAACCCTCCACCAAGAACCAAGTAAGGTTGAGCTTGAATGGGATGGAAGACTTAATTCGAGAGAAATCTAGCTGAAGAACAATGGCCTTATGATCCGAACAACCAATAGAAACATGCCAACACCTATACCTCCCCACAACATCACAAATAGATTCAAACATGAAAAACCCGTCAAGACGCTTAGCAATACCAGCATCACCACAACGTCCATTAGACCAAGTAGGAGTCAAGACACATGGCACAATATCCACCATACATGCATCTTCAAATAAATCATGAAAAAAAGAGGCCAGACGATCCTCAACCTGTCAAGAACCCCAAACCTCCGCAGTAGACCAAGTAAAGTTGAGATCACCCGCTAAAATCAGGTTAGGGAGGGAAATAATTCCTGTGGCGAGAATATCATTCCAGAAGTTGACCCTGTGAGAATAAGGGCCATACACATTTAGCAAGTGAACCAGGACATCGAGGCCCTTGAGATTCCTAGATAAGAGAATGTCGACACACGTATTAAAGGCCCGCAGATCTACAACAGTAGTATTCCACCCCACCATAGTACCCCCAAAGTTACCACATGCATTAATAGCACTAACAAACCAGTCTAGGTGAAGCTTCAGAAAGAAATCATAAGCTTCCAACCCAAACGACATCGTTTCCTGTAAGAATACAATAGAAGGACAAGTAGACTCAAGTAATCGTTCAAAGGCAGAGCGTTTTTCCCCCCCACCAAGCCCTCAAAGATTGAAGGAGAGCAAGATCATTGGGGAACCACAGGGGTGGCCACCAATGCTCTAAGGGCCGATTGTGAGTCAAGAACCAGACTGTGAGGTAAACCCCGGGAGGACAAAGACATCACCTTAGGGTTTATAAAAGATTTATCTCTAATAGCATCTTTCAACCCTTTAATACCTTTAGATGGTTTTCTAGGCTTACGGACTGTGACAAAACCCCTATCCAATGTAGGAAAGAGCAACACCTTAACCACAAGAGAGTCCACCAGGGTAAACACCGGGTTAGGATCAAAAGAGCAAGTCACAGGTGGAGTGATAGTGTGAGGGTCACTAGACAGTGACTCAAATCCACCAAAAGAAAGAACAGGGTCCTTAGTATCATCAGGAATCGAGGATGGGGAGATGGTAATGGGAAGACAGCTCAGAGAAGAGAGAGGGGGATACTCAAAAGGACAATTTAAATCCCCAACCGATACCCTTGGGCCAACAAAGACAAGTGATGGTAAGCCGGTCATCAACCGAGGAGCTGTCCCAACAATAGATACCCTAACCGGGGGGGGTAATGACCTTAGGGAGGGAAACAGGAGTACTAACATCGTCCGCTCCCAAAGACAAAGCACCCAAAATGTCAACATGATCAATGAAATTAAGGAGAAGAGGAACATTTTGAGTGAACTTACCGACGAAATCCAGTGCAAAAGCCTTGTCCAGAGGAAAGGGGAAGTAGATGTCCTTGGGGTCATAGTCCCAAGGGTCCAAGGTCCAGTGATTCCGGTTTGATTGCTTGTCAGAAGTTGGACAAGAAAATTTGGAATGTCTCGTTCGATGGTAACAATGAAATCTGAATGCAACCTTCCAATAATCGAGCTTCTAAGCGAAGATGCCCTCCTCACAAATAATGTCCATCTCAGCAGGAATACCATCAGATAGATCCATGTCCACCAAGATCCATGGAGCAGTTCGATCAAAACCCAAAATAACATCCTCTTCCATCATAATAAAAGTACCAATGGAATTCGCGGCCACCATGAAACCCTGTATATTCCAACAAAGGATAGGAAAATCAAGGAAAATCACCCAAAGGTGACGAAGGATCACGGAAGAAGTGCTCGGATCAAATCCCACCACCCAACGGATCATCACCAACGAACCGGAACCCAATATCCAGTACTGGGTTTCAATCAATAAACGGTCCTCATCATTGAGTAACTGGAAGAGGACCCATCCATTTACTAACATGGCCACCTTTGGGACAGACTTCAGGATATGTTTCCAAACCGTTCGCACCCAAGTCAAGATTTCAGAGCGACAAGGCTTGATGTACTCGAATATTGCTACAAGAGCATGCAAAGATAATGCTAACACCATGTCCATGGTAATGTCACGACCCAAAACGAAAGCCAGATGACCAATATTGACCTTAACAAAAGTAATGTACTCGGTACAAAGGAACCATTAGAATGATTACATCATCCATTCTTAAATGGTGGAAAGGAACCCACAGCAGATGGGGAAGTGGCCAAAACCGGATGAGAAAGAGAAACATTACCACGTGGCCTAGCTCCCAATAGCTCATCAGACGCAGCCGGTGTAGCAGAAAGATGGGAGTAGTGAACCCTCACATTAGGGTTTGAATGAAAACCAACGAGCTTTGACAAAGGAAGGGCCATCATCAGAGAAATTAGAAGAACCAACAAAGGACTAAAAACCTAGAGTCAACAACCACCAAACCATCACTGTAAAAGAAAACCCACAAAAATGCAAACAAACCTGCCTACAAAAACAAACAAGTGACGGCGAAAACAGCAAGAAAGGTGTAGTTCCCACTTTTTTACCTACGTTGGTACTAGGTCTACCATAAAAGCAGACTGGACTCCTGAGGACCAAGACAAAAAACAACAGGGTAGCAGATATGCGGCTAATAGAAGTAAAGGTCACTTTTGGAAAACCAGCACAAGCCCCAGAATAAAATAAACCAGAAAGTCAAGTCCACATCAACCCCAAGTCAAAAAATCAGCAAAGATGTAAACAGAAAAAGGAAGAATGATAGATGGGTTCAGTATGATGTTCATCCAACAAGACATCCCAAAGGGTGTATTTCCAGAGGACCACAAAAAACCTTATACCAGTGAGTCAACGAAGATATGATTAAACGACCGCAAAGTCACATGACTCAGAAAAAAAATGTCACAGCTGCCGAAAAATCAACACCAACACAAGAGAAAGAGGTGGGACTGCCAGGAAAGCAGTAAGAGTCACATGCACCTCCAACAAAAAATGGCATAACCACAGAACCAAGGATAAGTTCAACAATTAGACAGAAGTAACCCCAAATGCAAGACAAGCTAAGGTGAAGGTGAAAAAACCTAAAGACTTTCTGTGATTATCATCACATTAAACCCTCTATAATATTTGGTACTCAAATGGAACAACATATAGGCCCAAGTCCTAGTAACCATGCTAAATAATGGTTAATCATGGATTCAACATCTTGGAACTGAGCAAATTTTTGGGGTATCTTTGTGATAATGAAAGCAACCAACAAAAAGATTAATATTGCAAAGATCAGTGCACCAATTATAATGTAGTAAACTTGTAATTCACTACTTATTCTATATGCTCACAAATTATGGAGGAAGCCGAAGGTTATTTGTATCCCTTAAAAACCCGCACCTATATCTCCAGTCAATATTTCTTAACCTACTATTGGATAAATCACTTGAGCACTGGGTTTGATGTGAGCTGGATATCATATCTATGCTTTATAATTGCTGAAATGAGCACTAAAATTGCATCCCACTTAGCTAGATAAAGATGACGGCTAGTTGACTCAAATGAGTGCTAAATACTTTGCAATAAATCTCTTCCAAATCAGCGGTATGGTTATCGAAATTATGAGCATCAACATTTAAGCTCCAAATCCAAGTAATAGTGTTGAATCCTTTAGCTAGCATCTTTAAGAAATGACCAAGTTTGACCCATTTTTTAAAATATGTTTTTGAAGGATCTCGATTTAGTATGGTCTTTAGTTTTAATTTTGGTGAACAAAATATCATTGAGTTCTTCCCTTTCCAAATAGGACATAAATTAGAAGAAACCTACTGATGGTATTTAATTTTAATTTTGGTGAACAAAAGATCATTGATTTCTCCCCTTTCCAAATAGGAAATAAATGAGAATAAACCTACTAATTAGAATTAGTGAACTTTTGAGAGATATATCTCAACTTGTTTCTCCCCTTGTTTTCTAGTTTATGACTAGAGTGACTATGATACTAGAGTCAGTTTGAAGTAGGTGTTCAATTTTATTATTATTATTATTATTATTATTATTATTATATTCCCCTTGTTTCTAGTTTATGATTAGAGTGATTATGATACTAGAGTCAATTTGAAACAGGTGTTCAATTTTATTATTATTATTATTAAATTAGTAGTATTACTATTAACACATCAAAGACTATCTATCCATTATATTTTTTTTATTCATGGATCATTGATGAAATACATATTTGGATAAGCATTACCACTATTAAGTAGATCTGCTAGCAATCTAAAACCCAAAAATGTATTCTTTGTGATATTATCAACATATTCCTATGAGATGACAATGAAATTGAATCTAATTTTGGAGAATATTTAAGAAGAGTTCCATTGATTTTGAGAAAATAAGTTATTCAATAGTTAAAATGATTTATCAATTATAGAACTTATCATTCTCCAAATCATCCTATAATATTTAACTAATTTTGTGCTTCGACGTAATTGCACGAAGAAACTTATATAGCTTATTCCCAATACTAAACATCTTGATGGAAGCAAACCTTTGCAATTTCAAGATCTCCTTATCAAATGGTTTGTTCTCCTCATTTGAGATTGGTCAACTTAAAAAGTTTTTCTTCCCTCAAAACCATACTTTGAGAGTTCCACACCTCGTATGGATCAATCACCTATGAATTAGTCCTATACCCAAATTTCCAAATTATTCTTGGATTGGAGATGATTCATTAGGAGTTCAAACTAACCAAATAAAGTCAATGACATGAGTTTATGATTTCACTTTAAATCAATTCAATGGTCGAATTCTATATTTTCTCCTATCCTCAAAATGACGAAGTAGAGAATAGAAATAGTTTAGATTGATCATCTAAATAAAAGTATTTTTGTAAGTTAACTATCTCACTTCCATATAGAACTTTTAAAGAGTACTTTTGGTCGAGGGAATTTCACATCTTTAGGATCTTATGCTACACCATTTCCCAATAGCCACAATTGTGAATGTCTTGTCAATAAATTTTTCATTTTTCTAATATATTAATGAATTATATATTTGATATTTGGTAATTTTCTTCTTTCGCTTATGCAAATGATGCTATGAATTTTTTTTTTTATTTTACAATAAAAATTAATTTTCTTACAATCGTAAATATGTTATCTTTCTATCTATAGTAATTGATTATTTAACATGGGAATAGCAAGGGAATATTTGGAATAATTGTTGATTAGCAATATTGATGAATAATAATGAAAACAAATATTTGTATTGAAAGAATGCTAAATCAGTAAACTTCAAAAGTCGAATTGAATCATGATCCAAACAAAGAAAAAGTTAAACAATAAAGCATTGCATGATAAGAATGAAATGCCCACCCAACAATTGTGTGTGCATATCCATATGGATAAAGGAATATCGAGAAAAATATGGTCATCATGATATAAGATCATTGCCAATAATTGTTTCTTATACCATTGATAAGATTATCAATATAGATCCATATATGATCATAATATGGAATGTATTAGTTAATATGTCCCAAATTATTGATTGGATTATCTAAATAAGATCATTAGATCAATAGGGATGATTGAGGATTTCCTAAATTAGGAGGACGTTTGATCAAATGTCTTTTAGTCTTCTAGGGAAGTGGGGGATTGAATCATTACCTTATTTATTTTCTATTCCCCCCATATTCAATTGTTTATACCAAACAAGAATAATTCATAAGGAATTGTTATTCATTAATTTTGTTAATAAAAACATAGATATGAACAAGTTAATATGTACGTATGGAGACACCTTCACCATATATAGGTGCATCAGACTCTTATGTTCTCCCCTCTTCCTTGCTCATATTATCCCTCCCTCTATGTTCTAATTGAATCTTGATACTCTCTACTTATGAAAAAATAGGAGCAGTAACCCAAAGGGAAAGATTTGATGATGATAATATAATCTATTATAAGCTCCAATATAAAATCAATCGAATCCTCCATTTGGTTTTCATACATCATGTGTGCATGATACATCATTTTTTACTTGTCATTAAATATTTGGATTTGTTCAACCACCCCTCTTCCAAATCGAGGAATATGAAATAATTTAATGGATAATAATTAGGTTCCAATATTGTTAGAATTTATGCATCTCATTCCATTAGAATTGAAATGGAATGTATTATCTAAATGATAAATCGTCATTTAACTTTGACTTGGAGAAGGATTTACTATAATAAATAAGAAACTCACACTTTAAAATATAGTTGTGATTAAATATAAATTGCCTTATGTATATACTATTCACCTCATATATATACGATTTACCTCATGTATTTATTGTTTTTATTTTCTAATATTTCTATTAAAAAGTGGTCATTATTAAGTCAAATATATCTAATATCTCTGTGTTTTGAAATTATTTTGGTGATGTTGGTGATATAAACATCACCATGCATAGAGTAAGTTTCATCTATATGTCAACGGGGCAAACAACAATGGAGTTGTATCTTTTAATAACATAATGATCCATTAATTATAGTTTTACTTAGCTTTTAACACTTATACATAAGTAACTCTCTTTCTAACATTCAACAATACCCAACAAATGGTTATCCACACATATCATCTAATACATAATTTAATATAAATTTCCAATGTAAGATTATTAGTTTTTCTAACCAATATCTTAAAAGTAAAATTTAACAAAGTTAAATATATATATATATATATAAACTTTATTTTTAATAATTTTTTAAGACTTTATTTTTAATCTTACTTGGTTTTTTTTCTTCAAAGTAGGAGGAAACGGGGTACATTTTAGTTTCTTTTAATACATTTTACTAATTTTTAAGACTTTATATAAACGGGGTACATAAAGTTTATATATATATATAAACTTTATTTTTAATAATTTTTTAAGACTTTATTTTTAATCTTACTTGGTTTTTTTTCTTCAAAGTAGGAGAAAATGGGGTACATTTTAGTTTCTTTTAATACATCTTTATATGTAGATACACCATCAAGCAAAACCTTGTCACTTTAAATAACTTGATATTGGTTTGTAATTAGAAAGACTTTTAGATGGTGGAATTGTTAAGGTGACATAAGTGGGCAAAGCGTGTGCAAGCCTGGCTGGCTGGCTAGGCTGGGCTGGGGTGGAGCTAAGGCAATCCCAAGAGGGCTAACCCTAAAGGTGACCACGTAGTAGAAGACTACTACTGATATTCTATTCTTATACCCTAAAGGTGACCCACATATGGCGTAGGGGCTTTTTTTAGACATGCTTCCTTAAATGTAAGGAAAATGAGTTCTCAATCAATTAAAAATAATTTTATTACATTCCAAAATCAAAAAATTAATTTCAACCCTTGTTAATATCCTCATAATAATCAATATCCCTATCCAAAAAACTATTAAAAGGTTATATAATAGTAAGAATGAACCTAATTTAATCCCGTAAATAAAATTAAGAAAGTTTTACTTTATTACAGTTTTACCCAAGTTCAAGAGAATTGTGTGAACATATTTCATCCCAAATGAAGTTGAAAAGGTATACTCTATATATAATGGGAGGAAAAATACAACCACTTTAACGGGAAAATGGTTCTCGCGAATGTGAATATCGTTCTTTCTTCGGATACGAAGAACAAATGTTTTATAAATGATTAGTTGAATATGACTAGAATAAATCAATCTTAAAAGAGATTTATTGAAGGCGGAGAGGGCTCAAATCTTTTAAGTTGTAAACCATTTTTTAGAGTAGAAATGTTGAGGAAGTGTGTAATGCAAGGTTTATGGTTTTAATTTATGTAATTGGTTTAGTTTTATATATGTAGTTCAAAATATTTTAAATATAATTTGAATGAACATGTTATTTTTTAGAATATTTTATTATTTTTTATAAATTATAGGTGTTAGGGGGCACACTAGTGAGGTAGTGGCCACAATAGTTAGTATTATTGAAAATTTCAAGGTGAGAAAAAACGACTGCTGCAACGTGAGGGCCGAGGCCTGCGCGTGATCCTTGCAGGCAGCTCATGCGGCTTGGATCGTCTCCTTCTTTGACTTCATGGCAACTCGTCCACCAGATCCACCGCCGGAAGATCCATGTTCTAAGCTGGATCAAGCTTTCCAAGCATTGGTTGCTTCCGTTCCAAACCCTCCCACGGCACATCTTTCATTTTCTAACTTTGTGAAGCGAGTAGCAGTACCAAAAGTCCAAATCATGTTGGTAGCTTCACGAATGAAAAAAGCATTGGCTTTGAGCGAGAGAGGGCTAATAGGGAAGTTCTCAGGGATATGGCCATCGTCGAAATCCATGGAGATATGGATCTCCAAAAACTGAATGCCTCTCATCACCGGGGGTTTGCAACATTGCTTATGTGGCAAAGGATTTTACACCTTTCTGTTCGAAAACAAGTAAGACATAGATCTTATTTTCCGAAGTGGACCATACTTCATGGGCCCTCGAGGCCTATATCTTAACCGCTGGACCCTATCCTTTGACCCAGAATCGATGCCCCCTCAACAGTGTTGTTCTGGGTCCGGTTACCTCATCTTCCTCTCCACTACTGGAATGATGAAGCCCTTAAATCGATCGGGAACTCTTTAGGCAGATACATAGACAAAGCCGAACCAAAAGGACCTCTTTTCGCTTGTGTCAGGATCTATGTAGAGGTAGATCTAGAGAAAGGACTTCCAGAAGGAGTTGATCTACTCATGGACGAATGGGAATTCTATCAGAAGGTAGATTATGAACAATTGCCAATCAAATACAGGAAATGGCATGAATACAGACACTTCGTAAAGAACTGCCCTAAGTCTCCTCAGGAAGAAGGGAAAAAACTCTGGAAGAAGGCTGGCATCAAGCAAAAAGAGGAAAAAAAAAAAAACCCTACCCCTACCAATAACTCTGGAAAAGGACAGGAAAAAACCCAAGAGCAGTCTACTAAAAGCATAGAAGTCTTCATCAGCAACCAATTTGATGCCCTCCAAGCTAAAGAAGGAGAAATTCCCAATCCTGAAAACTATAATAAGGAAGACAAAATAGAAAGTAGTAGGACTCCAACTTCGGCAACTTTCTCCCCATTAGTGATAGAAGAGGTCTCAGAAAAGGATCCTAACAGATCCGTCTCCCTAGGAGGAACTTGGGCGGTTATGGTGGCAGAAGATGAAGAGAATACTGGGAAAACAAAAGAGGATGAGATCTCTGGGAAAGCAAATGAAAGATTGCCCTCCCCTAGAGGAACATGGGAGAAAATGGTCAAGCACAGCAGGATCAACCCAAAGCATGCATCCCCGGGTCAATCATCATCTCAAGAATCACAGGAAACAACATGGCTAGGGCCATCCCAAGCCACAAGAGGGAGAAAATATCAGAGGCAACAACATGAGCAAGAGGCAAAAAGAGAACTAGAGTTAGGAAGACAACTCAGTAGAGAAGAAACTGGACTACTATAGTATGCTAAAACCTATGGAGCCAAAGACATCAGATCCCGAGCAGGATCTCATACAATCAAGAAATAATGAATTTAGTCTCTTGGAATTGCAGAGGTCTGGGAGGATCAATCAAGGTAGAAGATTTGAAAAATATTATAAACATAAAGAAACCAGACATTCTGCTTATCCTGGGGACTAAGATGCCAGAAGATGAGGTTTTGAGCAGATCACCCCTCTTCTGGAAATTCATCATTGGGAAAGCCATCAGTTCCAGAGGCGCTTCAGGCGAAATAGAAACCTTTTGCAGAGCAGACAAATTCAACATAGTATCAGCAAAAGAGAACACAAACTGGCTGTCAGTAGAAGTGCAAAAAAAGAAATCAGGAAATTATCTATATTTGCAATGTATATGGTCCAACCCATTATAAAGAAAAAATGGATTTTTGGGATTCTTTAATATCCTTAAAAGCGGATCTGCAGGGGAAAGATGGAATCATTGCTGGAGACTTCAATACAACAAAATCGAGCTCGAAAAAAAGAGGAGGTTCAATTATCAGAGACCCCTTTGGCGAAAAGCTTGAAGATTTGATGGCAAATATTGATCCACTGGATCCCATGCCCAAAAATGCGAGATTCACTTGGAGCAACAAGTGAGCCGGACCAGGGCACATTGCAGCAAGATTAGACTATTTTCTAGTAAGTACCTCCTTCCCGCAAAAGGATTTTCTTCCTATTTCTTGCATTATCTCTTCAGCCACCTCTAACCATAAACCCATCTCCCTCTCCTTAACCATTCCTACAAACCTAGGGCCTATTCCCTTTAGGTTCAACCCCCTATGGTTGAACAATGACAGGACTTTAGATCTTATTCACACAGCCTAGAACTATTCTTTTTCTGGATCCCCAACTACATATGGGAGTCAAAGCTTAGGGATGTTTTCTCTTCCTTGAAAAAATGGGCAACCACCTCCTACTCATAAGCTTCCAAACTAAAAAAGAGCCTACAATCAAATCTGATCACCCATCACTCTAAAATGGACAAAGAGGAGATCACTCATGAAATCTTAGCTCATGAGAAGACCCTGAATAGAGAAATCCTTAAAGCTGCCAGACATGAAGAAGAGTCTCTAAGAATTAAATATCATCAACTTTGGCTAAAGGGAGGAGATAAAAACACCACCTACTTTCATAACCAAAACAAGATTAGAATGAGTTACAACTTCATCAACGAGTTAAAAAACAACAATAATCAAACCATCTCCAGGCAAGACAATATTAAGAATCTGGTTTTACAACATTTCAAACAACTATATTCTAACAATGGTGAGACGAATCCTTTCTCCTAGGAAGACCTACTTTCAGGAATTCATTCCAGTGTTTCTGAAGAAGAGAACAGGGAGTTGGGAAAGCCCATATCTGAAAATGAGATTATTGAAGCAATCTGGAACCTACACCCCAATAAATCTCTAGTTCTTGATGGATTCACCATCAATTTTTTACCAAGCTGCTTGGGAAATCATCAAAGAAGATCTAAAGAAAATGCTAAATTGGACCAGCAGAGTAAAAAAAAAAAAATTGGAGGAGCCACCAATTCCACCTTCCAGGCTTTGATCCCAAAAGAAAAAAAACCTCTCTCAATTGAAAGGTTCCGTCCAATTTCTCTTTGTAACACCTCTTACAAAATTCTAGCCAAAATCCTTGCCACTAGAATGAAAAAGATCATGACTAAGATTATTTCGGAAACACGGGAAGGCTTCATTGCTAGAAGGCAGATCATGGATAACATAATCATAGTCCAAGAGGCCATCCATTCAAGCATGGAGCATAAGTAGCAAGGAATGGCCATCAAGCTGGACATGGAAAACACTTTTGACGGGGTCAATCACCTTTTTTTGTTTGAGATCATGTCCAAAATGGGATTTTCAATTTTTTTTTGCAGATGGATCAAATCCTGCGTAAGCAGTCCATGGATTGCGCCGCTTGTCAATGGCATACCAACAGGCTTCTTTCAAGCCTCCCGAGGACTCTGTCAAGGTTTCCCTTTATCTCCTTTCTTATACATCATTGTAGCTGAGTCTATGAGCAAGAAATTACAGTCCCTACAAAACAATGGTGAACTCAGAGGTCTAAAAGTCGCCAGACGAGTAAAAAATGCCAATCACTCTCAATTCGCAGATGACACTATTCTCCTTGGAGGAGCCTCTGCCATAATGGTTGAAAGATTTAAAGAGGTAATCTCCATCTTTATCAAAGCTTCAGATGGGAAAGTCAATGCAGGTAAAACTAAAATCTATGGCTGGAATTTCCCTGCCAAAACTATGGCCACGATAGCTAGAACGCTAGGTTATGAAGCCACCACAAAATGGAACTCCTTCAGATACCTGGTAATTCCGATTCATAAAGGGATTAAAAAAAATGCAAACTAGAAAGATCTAGTTCAGAAAATAAAGAATAAAATTCAATCAATGGGAGCCATGTGGCTCAATCCGACAGGAAAACTAATATTAATCAATGTTGTTTTAGTTGTGTTCCTAGTCTTCACATGTTCCATCTCACTTATCCCTAAATCAATTATCCAAGAGATTGAGAAAGAGTTCAGGTTTTTTTTATGGCAGGGAGGAAAGCAAGACGGCTCCAAGAAAATGCATCTCATCAACTGGGGCACGATCTGTAAAAAAAAAAGTGGAGGAGCAAGTGTTAAAGATCTGGCGGTCATGAACACAGCGTTCGGTGCAAAAATGATATGGAAAATGATTCCAGGGAATAGATCCTAGTGGAAGGACACTTTAAGAAAGAAATACCTCAACGCGAATAGAGTCAGATGCTTGTCACTCATACCAAATAATCCAAACGTGTCTCCCATTTGGAAATTGTGTCAAAAATCAGCTTTTGTCATACAGTAGGATCTATGATGGGAAATAGGAAATGGCAAGAAAATCCAGATTTGGTAGGACATCATGAACATTGCTCAACATCGTGGAAGATTCATAGACTTAAAAAAACTGGATGGATACTCAAGACATCTCCACAATCAGTGACTTATCGAGCTGGCATAGTAGTGGAAGATGGGCTGGGTGGAGAACTATGGAAATGCCAGATCACCCTAAAACTTATTACAACCAACTTCAGTCGCTCCTCCAAGGCTCCCTATCGATCCACATCAATTTAAAAGATGCCAAAAGATGGGGAAATACAGGAATTTACACAGTTAAAGCTGGCTACAATGCAATTAAAAATGACAGCGGAAAAGAGAGCATCTGGAAAAATGAATGGAACGACGATGGACTACTTAAAATAAACTTTTGTTTTTGGCTATTAGTTCACCAGAAAATCATGACAGCAGAGAATTTAAAAAAGAGGGGAATTGAAGGACCATCTCACTGCATTATGTGCAAAAATGCAGAAGAAACACAGAAGCATCTCTTCCTAGAATGCTCCTTTGCTAACGAGGTATGGTGCTTAGCTATTAAAGAGCTACAAATCAATATCATCCTCCCTACTAACTGGAAATATTTCTTCAATTGCTAGAAAGACTATTACCAAGGCTCTTTGTTCAAAAAACCAGATCTCACAAAAGCATGGCTTGCGCTCCCAAAATATGTATGTTGGAAGATTTGGATAGCTAGAAACAAAGGCTTATTTGAAAATCTGAGTCCTTCTCTGGATAAAGTCTCCTCCTCTACCAAAGAAATATGGGTTGAAGCTCTTCTCTCCAACAGATTGAGGCACCTACATATTGAACCTTTGAACTCCAAGGAGAAAAGTTGGACTAGAGATCTTCTTCGTCACCTTAAGACTTCTTTGACTGATGTTAAAAAACCCAACCATTCAAGATGACAGATCTGAAAGAACCCAGAACCTTTCAACAATTGGTGGACAAAGTTGGACTGTCATACTTTGTTTTTTGATGGGGCATCCAAAGGGAATCCAAGTTTATTGGGTGCGGGTGGCGTAATTTTCGATCCGAGGGGAAACAAGCAGAAATATTTTTCCTGGGGCATTGGAAGGAACTCCAACAACAATGCGGAGTGGCTAGCCTTACTAAAAGGGTTGGACATTGTTATTACCTTGGGAATCAAAGAACTAGCAGTGTTCGGGGATTCATTCCTAGTCATCAGAGAGGCAAGGAAGCTGGTAAAAAATTATAAAATTCTTACCAGCAAGATGCATCGCATTTTCATCAGCCTTATTAATGAATTTAATGCGATCAATTTTCTTCGTATTCTTAGAGAAAACAACCATTATGAAGACCAAATGGCAAACTCAGGAGTGAAACTTAATTATGGTTGCATGACCAACAATGGGTACACTACAGATCATTGTTGGGTCCCTTGACTATGAATCAGTTTTGTTCTCCGGACATTGAAGAACCCTTTGGGTTGATCTTGTTGGGATATTAGTACAGCTATAAGTTCTTTTTTCTATGTTGATCTTTTGTTTCTTCATTCTATGGGAATTTGTAAAAATCTATAGCCATCTCAGATATGGAAATATTAGAAAAAAGACTCACTTGGAAAGAGAAGAGAGACTGTATGGCTTTTGAAGTCCAACAGACTCAATCCATAAGTCTGTTATTGTAATTTTATTTTACTTTTTTAATTCAATATACATCTACCCGCTCTTGTTAAAAAAAATGATAGGTGTCAACTTTAAAATGAGCACGAAAAGAGTTACACAACTTCCCCTACCCTTACTCGGTTGTAAAATGTGCCTCTTCCACACAATCATGTAATAACAAGTTAAACATTATAAAAAAATTCACTAAAATTGAAATTAAAATTAAAATTTTAGAATTATTTAAAATTGAAATTGAAGTTAAAAGATGTAAAATTATTTAAAAGTGCTAAAATGTTATAATATTCAATTCCATGCTTTTTTAAAATCAAAATTGATTGTATAATTTTCTTAAGATCTTTACAACTACTCTAAGTTATTGTTTTCTTGTGCATGTTATTTATTTCTTTTCGGTTCCAAGATGTGGGATGGAATAACACCATTTTATTGTTTCCAATAAAATAAACATCTTTTAGGTGCCGAGATGTGGGATGGAAGAACACCACTTTATTGTTTCCAACAAAATAAATACCAAGGAAGGGATGGAAGACCATATTTTTATTGGTCCGATAGAAATATATAATAACAACCTTTATTATAATGTTGATTATTATTTGGTAAACATAAACATTATAATCATGATTATTATAAGCAATATAAATTTTAATATGAGGTTCGAAGTATCAACATATTCCATTTTATGTATAAAATATAAGGATGAAAAGAGTTTCTTAATTATAAAGTGAAAATATATGAATGTAAGGGTTGAGTGCAAGAGCTATTGGTGGGGTTTGATAGTTGTTTTGATAAAAGTTCAGGTTTATGTTTAGACCTCATCTATTAATGCCTTGTATAATAGTGATAGTGATTGTATTTTCATTGATTTTGTCATGTCTAAGATTAAGCTTGATCTCAAACCATAAGTTTGATATCCAAGTAATACAGTTAACAATATTGACTAAACAATTTAGAAAGATTCTTAAGCAAAAAAGACATAAATACTCCATAAATACTATTTATAGATTATTAAAATAAAAAAGTGATATACATAGATATAGATATAGATATACTTCCACTTTAAAAGCATATATTTAGTCATGGAATTCTTTTTTTAATTTAATGGTCTTGTCATCATCTTTCTCATTTCTTGTGACAAAGTTACATCCCTTCTTCTAACTAACCATTGGGATCCCAACAAGGTTGACATTATGATGCTTGAATGACATAGGGGATACTTAAATTGTTATATATGATATGTTTGAGGGTGGGAAAATTGCTATAAATTGGCGTGTGTGTGTGATCCTTCTTATCTATGATGACGATATTGTTCTTTTGGCAAGGTGTCCATCTAATCTTAATAAGCATCTAAGACTTCTTAAGGATTTTTTATTTACCATGGGTATGACTGTTAATACCGACAAAACAAAAGTTATTATTATCAAATCCAAGAAGGACACTTACGCTAATTTTGTCTATGACAATAGCAACTTGGAGGAAGTGTCTTCTTACAAATACCTAGGAATTGATATTCATCACAAGCTCAACTAGAATTATAGCATTGAGAAAAGGATTAATGGAGGGTGGAAAGCTTATTTTGGACAAGAAAATAATTGTAAATCAACAAACCTAGTGATGTGGGATAAAAAGAAGCTCCTCTTTGAAACATTAGTCACTCTTGTTATCTTGTATGGGTGTGAGGTTTGGGGTTGCAGCATCTCTAAAGAATCCTGGAGAAAGATTGAGCAAATCCATAAGCATTTTATAACGTATAAACTCAAAATTAAAGGCAATACACCCTACCATATTCTCCTTGTAGAAGTGGGTCTTTCCCCTATCGAGAGCCTCGCTATGGCTAGGCTCATATTATACAAGCACAAAACCAATAACATGGGAGACCATAGACTTCCTAAACTAGCTTTAAATTCCATCCAAAACCACCTAAGACTCGAGCGAGGTTGGTATAAAGAAACCAGGGCCTGGTTAAACCATTGGGAGATCGATGAAAATGTTGCATTGCAAAATATTAATAACATTAAAAATATTGTTACTTCTAAGTTTAAAGAGAAAATGTGGTGTGAGAAAGATTTAGAGTCTAAAAGAAAACTAAGATATTATAAGGAGGTCGTCAACCCTAATCTAGAAGATCAAAAGTATCTCTTTGTTTTAACTAGTTCAAAGAAAAAAACTAATATAGCCAAGATCAGAACGAACTCTCACAAGCTCCATAGTGAAACAGGTTGTTGGGTAGTTCCTATAACACCATGGGTGGAAAGGGTTTGCCATCTCTGTGAGAATATGAACATTGAGGATGAAAATCACTTCCTCTTAGAGTGCCTTGCGTACACCCACATTAAATCTCAGTTCCATAATCTTTGTTGCAATACCGACCTTCATAGCTTTTTAACTTGTCAAAATTACAGTGAGCTCGAGACGCTTCTCTCCAAGCTCTTTGAGCATAGAAATACAATTTTAAAACAAACTAAATAATTTGTTTCTTTAGGTCCGATAGACCAAAGTTTGGTTAAAGGGGACGTTAACCACCACCATCATTATCATATATGATATGTTTGAGAAGAGAAAAAAATGTTATTTAAAAATGTAATATATAATAAAATATTATATTTAAAAAAATAATATATAATAAAATATTAATATTTTATTTTAATGATAATTAAAATATTCTTTATTAAATTTATGAAAATATAATATAAATTTATGATTTAATTTCTAATCATTTTATTTATTTTGTGTCACAAGGTATGTACAAGTGATGGAGAAAAAGAAAAAGACAAAATGCTTAACAAACAACCCAAAATAATAATAATAATAAAATCACTTCAATTAAGCATGAGTATTTAAAGTGTGTTTGTGAATCTAAATATTCTAATGAAATCTTATCCTATGCCCAATTCTTTAAATAAAGAATAAGAACAAACGGGTTGACCACGACGACTTTCAAAAGTAATGGGTGTATAGTGAAACCCACTACGTTCGTCACGCCTCTTTGTTATTCCTAACTCAATTGCAGGGCCCCATTCTCACTAGATGCCAAGGATTATAGGTTTATGGTTTTTATATTTTTTTTCGCTTTTAGTTTTGGTTTTAATGATTGGAAGATAAATATATGTGAGTGGGTTTAACGGTTAAGAATATGTGTTATTTTGGGGATTAAAAGTTTAATTTTGACAAAGGGTAAGGCTGCACATTAACTCATTATAGTGAAAAATCCTCTTAATGTGAAGTCTCGATCCAAGTTAACCTATAAATTATTAATATATGTAAATGACGAGTTGTTACATATACGTTTAAGAGATTGCTAAATTTTTATAATTAAAAATAATAATAATATTTTTTTATAAATTATATTAAATATCTAAAATTACATAAACAAAATTGAAAAATCAGTTAATAGTTAAAATGGGATGGAAGTAAGTTAACATGGTTATATATTCAATTCCATCTTTGTTATAGGGTTACTTCTTGTTTCAATGTCAAAAGGAAAAACATTGAAGGCCTTGGAGCAGAAAATTTGGATGACTATTGGAGATTCAATTGAGACTTCTATATGTTTTTTTTTATTACTATGTATGTTCTCATGCTCGTAAGTAGGAGAGATATTAAGGGGTTTGTTTTATGGTTATTTTTTATTTGAATGTAAAACATATTTGTTTTATGGTTATATATATTTTTTAATTGTAACTTTTATTTTTTTAATGATTTTAAAAAATATAATTATATTTATCAAAAAGAACCAAATCATAAAACATTTTTTTTACAAGAGAATTATTAAAAAAAAGGTATTCATCACTGAAACCTTTTAGTACCTCAACTATTGAGAGGGAATAAACTAGTATTCAAAAACTAGCAACAAAATGTACAACATCATCTTTAATCATCATCATACCAAAACAATGAGGACCATTGCACCATAAAATCCATTTGCAGCTGCTAATACAATAAATCTCTTACATTCTCATTTTCTTCCTCCATTAGATGTCATCTATCATGATCAAGGAAAATACTTTCTTTAGATAAATAAATCTCTTGCATTCTCATTTTCTTCCTCCATTAGATGTCATCTATCATGATCAAGAAAAATACTTTCTTTAGATAAAACATCAATAGTAACATTCCTCTCCCTAAAAATAAAACATATATCAATATTAAAAAGAAAAAATCAAATGTTTTGTAGTACTAAGACTTTAATTTGGATAATTATTAATGGACAGATTTAATTAAGATTTCTCGAGGATTAATATGTATTCTTTTTTGGATTATATATGTTTTTGATGCTCGTGAGCAATGGATATGGAAAGTTTGCTGATATATTTTAGGAGGCAACCCCCTTTCATTGATTCACAAACATGGAAGTCTTTTAATACAAAAACATGAAGATGGATAATTGATATGCTTCATCGAAAAAAATTAGAATAAAGAAGATGTTTATAAAAGCTGGATACACATAAACTATTAGTAACATAAAAAACTTCGATAAAGTGGTTTATAATAACATAAAAGTTTAGATATACAACCTCCTGCCTATTTTCATCTCTTGGTTTCTTGGTTTATTTGGACTGCAAGGAATCGTGCAGTTTTCCAGGATTTATAGCACAGTGCTCTTATCTGCAGCATTAGAGCCCTTAATCACTTCAAGGCTTATGAGAAAACATTCAGCAATAGAAAACCAAAAAACCTTTACCCTACTATAGAATTCGTTTTAGGTGTTCTAGGTTATTTTGATGGCGCCTCAAAACTTGATCAATGTGGTTGTGGTATGGCTCTTGTCATAAACAAGATCACAATTTCAATATTTGCTTGGGTGGAGGCTTAGGATCCAACACTAGACATGGAATTTTAAGCTTATATGGGATCCTTCTTTTCGCTTCTCATATTGGTATATCAAATATCATTATATTTGGAGATTCTAAGGTTATTATAGATTGGTTAAATGGTTTTACTAATCTACAGGTGATTGTGCTTAAACATTGGTCTCAAAAAATACAAGATATCAGAAGGTCATTTTATGAGATCTCCTTCAAACATATTTCTAGGTGTTTCAATGCTACAGCAGATACTCTCTCCAAAGTAACCATTCCACTCAAATTTGGCTTAGTTAGATTTCAAGAATTTTTGGATGGTACTATGGTCTATGAAGGTGAAATAGATCTAATGGATATGATGTAATTTGTTTTTTGGATGGACTTTAGACTATTTTGACTAGTAGAGATTCAATTTTGTTATTTTTTATTTCCAGTTTCTTCAAGAACTGAGGGTATATTATGTATGAAAAAAACCGAGACATATATGTATAAAGGAATCAGATTAAAAAAACATACAACATATGTAACTTTTCCTTAATTAATATAATAGCAAAAAATGTTTTTCTTTGTGAAAAAAAATACTATGATCATTAAACTAAAAGGTTAACTACAAAGGAGTGGTTCCTTATACAAATTTTATTCCAGTAAGTAACTTCCTAGAAGAAAAATAGTTGTTCCTTGTTATTCATAGTGAATCAAAGGTAACAAGTTACATCATCATGATATAAATATCATTCATAAGCAAAGTCCAAAATACAATTCAGAAACTAACAAGAGCATTCCAACACAAAGTTAGTGGGTACTAAAGAAGTCATCTGAGGCGTAAGAGTCACTCTTCCATCTGTCCGCTTGAGAAGAGGGCTAACTATCCAAAGCTGTCCCAAGTGAATATAATGAGAGCCCATAAATTTTATCCAAGGAAGGCTTGGGGAAGTGGCTCAAGTCAAACACACAGAGCTGTTAATCAAAGGTATCTATAAGATACACTATATAAAAAAAAACAAGATCATACTCAAATAAACCAAAGAGGTTTATGGAGTAGGCCAAAAGGAGCATAAGCTCTACTAAAATAGTTGGATTGAATCTTACCCAATGACTAGACCTTCATAATATTCTTTGAAGGATAGTAGGCATGTTTCCAATTGGAGCACTTCCTTGGATAAGATATATGCCCTCTCATTATATTCTCTATAGACATGTTGGTAGTCAATAGATGAGAAAAGTGTTGTAAGTTATTTTATGTTCTCACACTAAGCCTCCAGATCTAGAGTAGTGAGAGTATAAATTCCCTTTTCTCGGTTGATAATGATTGATGAGTGTCCATATATATGCAGCATTGGGAGCCCAATTTCTTTTGTGAAGAACAGAATATCCCAAAGGGCCAAAAGCTCTGCTCTTGTATTGGTGCTCTTACCACAACCCAACATGATGTAGAAATAATGTGTCTAAATGATCAGTAAGTATATACCATCACCCCCAATCTGATTTGCAGTAGCCCCATCAAAGAACCCTGTAGGATATGTAAGAACAAGCGCAATGCCAATGTTCTTGATTCTAGATTTTCTGATATGAGACACATGATAGGCATTGAATTGTTGCATAATAATATGACCCAGACTATTCAAATCAGGTTTTTTATCATCGAAGATAGATAAATTCCAATTTTTCCACATGTTCCAGATGAAAAAGAAAGGAAGATAGAGTAGATCACCATTTCTATTGAGCCAATTTTCAATATTTTCCAGTACTTAAATGTCAATCCATATCAGCGAGTAGTTAAAGGGCCTATGGAGAAATTTTATGGTCTCACGTGCAAATGCACAATCAACAAAGAGGTGTCTGACTAATTCTTCATCGCATCTGGAGAGGCAACATCTGTTGGGTCTAGTCCAACCTTTTTTTACTAGATTATCCCAGGTATTAACTTTGTTTTCAATAACAAGCCACAAAAAGCATTTAATTTTCTGGGGGATGTTGAAATACTAGAGCTGAGAGTGTAGTCTGTGATGCGCGAGAGGTAGGGTAGATGATACAATGAGATCATAAGCCATATTAGCAATAACCATAACAACCTTCGAATTATGCATCCAGAGAAGAGTGTCATCTGATGACTTAATCCTGATGCCTCCATGTGTTAATCCTTTTACATATTATGTCCATTGATCTTCCCATATACCTCCCAAATTCAAATCATCTATAGCATACCAATACTCATGATTGTCAGTCCCATATTCTAGGTTCTATGCCTCTGCGAGATGAGTGATTATGAAATGATGGAGATATTCTTTGAGGCCATTTGAGAGCAGATAGGAAGCATTTAGTCCATCAATGGGATTCATTCCCATCCTGATGGGCATACCATTACCCACCCTCCATCCAAGTTGACAGGTGATCCATGACAGTGTTTTGATAAATCCATTCCATATGTATGAAGTACCAATTACAGGAAAGTGTTGAGAACAAATCCAAACATCTACAACACAATCTTTAAGATATTTGTGTGCAATTATCTGACTCCATATACCCTTTCCATTTAATACCATCCACGGGATTTTAAGTCTGAGATAAATCCCAAACCATTCAAGCTGTTTGATATTCCAGTCACCATATTCATAGGGAGCAACAATGGAGTACCAATCCACAAGGTGTATTCTCTGTTTACCATCTGAGATTCCCTAGAGAAAGGAATAGATAGAACGGCTCAGAGAATTCAGGATGGACTTGGGGATACGTGCCAGTGCAAACCAACAAACAACCAGACCAATGAGAACAGATCTTATGAGGATCACTCTACCCTCGAGAGTAAGACATTTGTAGGTCCAGTTGCTAATCCTTTTTTCAAACAATGTGACTAGCCAATTCCAATCAGTTGTGCGATACCCCAGGGGTTTGAGACGGTAACCCAAATATTTGAATACTGTGATAATGGGGTCCATTTTAAAAGGAAGTATAGCATAAATGTGCTTCCTAGTATCCTCGTCAACACCATTATATTAGAAGGGGGAATTTTCAAGACTGACAGTCATACCAATGGCAAATAATAAGAGATTAAGAGCCTCTTTATAAGCTTTCCATTCATCCACAATACCAAGTCCAAATAAAATAACATCATCAACAAAAAAGAGGTGTGTGATTGCCAAGTTGGTAGAAAGTTGGATCCCTTTGATTTTTCCATTCCTCTAGGAATCCATGATAATAAGGCTGAGGCTTTCAATGACCAAGATGAAAAGGAGATGGGACAAAGGGAAGCCCTAACGGATCCCTCGTGAAGCAGGAAAGAAATTTGAAGGTGTTCCATTTACCAATACTTCAAAGTTTGAAGAGCATACACATCCCGTGATCCAATTTACACCATCCACATGTATACCAATCTGCAGAAGAACAAGACTCAAGAAAGTCCATCTAACCCGGTCAAAAGATTTAACAAGGTCAAGTTCAAGTACCATAACCTTCATATTTTTTGTCTTAATGGCATGAAGGAGCTATTGGGTAATGCCAACTGGTTCAGTAATTAGTCTATCCTTGAGAAAACCAAATTGTTGGGCCGAAATAGCCTTGTCCAAGAATGGTTTAAGGCGTAGGGAAACAGTTTTTGAAATGATCTTATAGACTAAATTACAAAGTGAAATGGGACAAAATTCAACAAAGGTGAGAGGATTCTCACATTTGGGGATCAAAGTGAGGAAGGTAGAATTGATGGAATTGGGGACCAAACCTTTAAGTCTAGACTGTTAAATATCCTTAAGTAAGTCCTCACCCACCAGATCAAAAAAAGATAGGAAGAACTCAACTATCCAGCCATCAGGGTTAGGGATTTTATCCTTTTTTAATCCCTTTAGGGATGTTTCTACTTCAATGAGCGTAATAGTTGTGAGAAAGCAGTCCTTATCAACCTCCTAAACAAAGGAGGGGAAGAGGATAATAACTTTTAATTGGTCAACAATGTTGGTATTTCCATCATCTTTGAAGAGATCATCAAAATGTTGGTCACCCAACTGTTTAAGAGGTGTATCATTAACAATCATATTCCCCTCACGATCATTGAGAGACCATATAGTCTTAGAGTTTCTCCTAGCAAAGGAAAAGGATTGGAAATTTTTTTTGTTGGTATCTCCTTCACAAATCCATAATGCTCTACTTTTTAGTTTCAAATTCAACACCTCATGTGCAAGGAAACAATCCTTTTTTTATTTAAGAGCAGCTATCCAGTTAGAATCAGAGTCAGTAGGGATACCAGAAGACTTCTTAAGGAGAGAACAAATCTCAGAGTTAATGTCCATCATCTCTTGTTACATTGTGTGTTTCTTATTTATTTCCCGGGTTTTAACAGTACCATTAATCCTTTTGAGCTGGTGGGAAAGGATCTCCAAGTGATCACAAGGTCGAAGGGGACAAGCAGTAGTCTAGGAGGTATTAACAATAGAGGAAAAATTGTCCTCCACGATCCATGCCCTATTAAACTTGAAGGTGTAGCAGTGAGAAGAAGCCTAAGGGCCCCACTCCAAGCAAATAGCGAAGTGGTCTGAGATATTTGAAGGAGTAGTCCAGGAGTGGTAGCTAGAGAGGATAGGGAGAAGTTGTTCAGAGACCACAGATCGGTCAAGTCTCTTACTTATACCCTCCTCCCCTGCCCACCCATTTCTCCAAGTCAGGCCAGGAGAGCACATATTAAAGTCAATCAAATTGTTGTAAGTTAAGAGCTATGAGAAATAGGGGGACGGGGGGTCAGGTCGAGCATTGGAACCCCAAACTTTAGAAGTGGATAGAGTGAAATTTAAATCCCATGCGAGGAGGAGATTAGGCAGATTAAAAAGGCCACCAGTCATGGCCTTGTTCTAGAAATCAACTATATGGGAATAGGGGCCATAACAGTTGATGATTGAGAAAGCTTCATTGATGCCTTTGAAGTTGGCTTTAAGTAGTATGCTAGCATATGAAGTGAAGGCTTTGTATCGGATCAAAAGAGGGTTCCAACCCGAGAGAAGGCCGCCCAAGAGGCCTGAGGAGTCTATAGCACAAAATTCCTAGCCCGGTTTGAGCTTGGAGAACAGGCGAAGAGCATGGGATAAACTACACATAGTTTCTTGAATGAGAATCATGTCAAGATTTAAGGAAGTAAATAAAGAGCAAAGGGATTTTTGTTTGGTGAGACCCCCAAAACCTCGGATGTTCATGCAAGAGAGTATTTTCATGGGGAAACGTACTCAACAACTGTCATTTCTCTAAATACCTAAGGAGAATTGATTTGAGAGGTCTGAGGTGACCTTGTAGCCGCCTTTAGCCTAAAAGAAAGGGGAGTATAAAGAACAGAAACTCCAGGATTAGTGGGGGGTTGGAGGAAGGAATGGCATTTATGTATTTTCGAATGGTCACATTCTCGAATTGTATGGACTCCAGAGAGAGAGTTGAGGGTGAGATCGGGGACTTATCAGTAAAGATGGAGAGGGATTTGAGGAGAGAGGGATCCATGAAGGAAGGGGAATCCCTAGGGCTGGTAGGAGAAGGGAAAATGAGTGTAGGTGTGATGCAAGGGGGAGGCTTTGAGGGGACAAGAATGGTGCTAGGAAGAGAGGGAAAGTTTTCAAAGGTGTAAGGAGGAGGGTCTTCAAATGACAAAGGGTGGTGAGAAGGATGAGGAATGGTGGGTAGTGGTAAAGGTGTTAGATCCAAAGAGAAAGAATCTCTAGTGGAGGGTGAGAATCGGGAGTGACCATCGATATATTAGGCCGAGAGAGGCAGGAGAAGGTCACCACATCTTCGATATACATAAGTTATCCTTTAGTAAGGGGAGGAGGAAACATATTGATCCTTTAGAGGCATAGAGAGCAGGGGAGGAGGAAACATATTGATCCTCTAGTGTAGGGGAAGGATGTTCCAAAGAATAGGAGGGGTCTTCAATGGATAAAGGAGAGGGTGATGGGCTCGGGTCGAAGCCATGAAGGACAGGCACACCATGGAGGAGCATGGTACAGAAGTTGTGCAGGTGACCAGTATTATGACAGTAGTTGCACCTAAAAGGAATATTGAGATAATTCGTCCTTTGGAAAATGACATGGTCACCAAAAACAATATCAATGTCAACCAGTAAACCCTTAGAGACATCTAGTTCCACAAGGACCTTGGCCATGCGTTTATCAAAGATAAGATGGAAATCATGTTCCAAGGCGATAAAGCGCCCAAGAGAGTTAGACATGCCAGTGAGAAACTCTTTGTTATAGAGAGGAAAGGGTAGGGCAGGAAAAAGGACCCAGAGATGACGCTTAATAACCCTCTCCTAAAGCGGGTCAAAACCAGTATGCCAGTGGCTTAATACCAGGGAACCTTTTATGATGGTCCAAAGAGTGTTCAGAATACAGGTGGCATCCTTCTCCTCAATGAATACAAAGACAAGCCACTTGTTAGCTAGCAGGCTGATGGTAGGAACATAGTTAATAAGGGGCTTCCAGTGAATGGTGGCTCAAGCAATCCATTCATATTTTGACTTAGAACAATGTTCCAGTCTTCCAATGAGGGCTCTGTAGTAGAGAGCCTCAAATTTATTGAAGAAAATGTCACGACCCAAAACATATTTTCTCTTTGATTCCAAGGATTTGATGGCTTTAGTTTTATGGCAAGAATGAAAGGAGGACTTATTCTGAGGAGGAGGGATGACCGTGCCTCCTTAAGAGGATGATACAAGCCCGCACACCACAGACATGATTCTATACCACCTGTTAGCTAACATAGAGGAGATAAACCCAGGGAGAACTAGTCCCTAGGTATCTAACAGGGAGCAGCTAAAAACCCAAGTCAAACAAAAACAAGACCCAAGTCTAAAAAACAATAATAAGAGGGTTGGGGGGGCGAAAACCCTAAAATCCATGGGAAAGGTTCTAACATAGGGTCAATAAGAATAAAACAGCGGCCACCAAGTCAACTACAAGACCAAGACCCTAAAATGTCGGTCGACCAGAAATGACTATATAAAAAAACCTAATTCCCACTAATTTTTACATGCTTGGTACTAAACCTCTGAGAATAGAGGGTGGACTCCATGTGGGGCGAACCGCATCCAGAGATTTGAGGAGTCTTAATATAAATAGATACCAAACCCGCCCTAGAAATCCATAATTTAAATAGTCAGAAATACTGGTCATAAAACATGTACCTTAAAAAGCGGAGGAACCATAAGTTGAGAAGGTCTCCAAACACAAAGTTCGCAGCTGATGCAGAAGAGTCACAGGACTGCATGTGGTGTGCTAGGTGATGGAGAGGTTTATGTCATTCCAAAAAAAAAAAGTGATGAGGCATAACGGTTCTTGGTGACAGAGAGATAACATCGTGCCTCCAAGAAAGGTGATGAGGAACAAAGACAAATGGCCTCACTAAGTGCCAGACCACTGAGAAATGTGGTAGAGGGATTTGCAAAGATAACCGCACCGATAAAAGTAATAAAAAATGATAACCAAGCCAGTTCCCTGTTAGGATTATTAATCCTCCTTTCTCCAATTTGGTCATATGTCTAAATCAGGAGTCATGTCTAAATTGAGAGTCCTTCCATTCTATTTTTAGTCACTAGCACCATTAGGTCCACTTAGCCTGATTGGGGCACATGTTCTAGTTACTAAAGTGTGGGGAACACTAATTGAGGCCTACTACCACTGATTGCACTTGCATGCATCAGTTTAGGAGCCTCCTAGATCAACCCCTACAATTTAGGAGCCACTAGGAGTTTCGATACCAACCTTCATTAGTTGAGTTCAGTTAGTGACTAGTCAAGCTGAGTTAGGAGTCAGTTACATTCAGTTCTAGTCCTCTACATTCAGTTAGCGCTAGGTTTGCATGGCTGCATGCGAGACGCATTCCTTACCTACCACAGTCAGTTAGCCTTAGTTAACACTAAATTAGACACTTGAGTTATGTTTTAGAACTCTGATGAACTCCGATAATGATTTAGACAAGGTCAGTTAACTATTGAGTCCTCCGATAATGATTTAGACAAGGTCTTAGTTACCTACAGTCAAGTAGAGTCTAATCAATTCGAATTTCCTCATGTGGATTTGAATTGCATGTGGCTATTTAGCCATTGTATTACATTTTAATTGATCATCTAATTACTTTTCGATTAATGAAATCATTCACAGTTGCAAGCCATTTTTGCACTGTTTCAGTCTTCAATTGCTAAGTAAATTGTGTGATATATCTTGTGAGTTGTGTGTTTGTCCACAGATCTATGTGCTCAATTTAATATTCCTAAATAAAAATCACCATGCAGTAGGCAGGTAAACAGAGTTCCAGTGCTTTAGCAAAGCCTCAACACCTCCATTTCTAGCCATAGAGTTGAGAAACCCATCTCCAACCCAATGCCCCTTTCATGGCATGGAGCTTTCCTTCATACGAGATAACTTATTTATTAGGGGGGATAGCAGTTGCTATCCATCGAAAATTCCCCACTAAGTAACTTATATTAAGTATTATTGCATTAGCTTTAAAATATAGGTCCCAACTTTCTTTTTCAATCTTACTTTCACATCTTTCATTGCACATAAGTCAAAAAGTTGTAATCTTTATATTATATATAAAAATAAATGATATCATTTTCGGTCCAAAAGCTTTTGAACGAACGAAGGAGCGTAGGGTTTTGAGAGTCATTTTGTTGGATTTCCATCACCAAGAAGCTGGGGTTTCTCCCAGCCATCTTCTCTTTCACCTCTGCGAGAGAGTTTTGTGAGGGCTCAGTATGGTTTACTTCTCCACAGATCTTTTGTGCGACGTCTTGCGAAGGTGGCGGCATTCTTCAGAGGCAGTTTTGCCTTTACTGTTGGCGGATTTGTGGCGGTGGTGGATGAACTGTACGGTATCTGTGTGTCGTGGCCAAGCCCTTCCCAAGTGTTGTTTGTTTTGCTGCGGGCTCTAGCTCCTGATCGTTACTTCTTGGTGCGACGACCGTTCTTGCAGCGATTATTTCTCCGTGGCCTTGCTTGGACATTGACAGCGGCAACTTTTTGGTTATTTTGGTGGTGGTTGGTGCTCGTGGGTGGGTTGTGCCCATGCTTCCCATGGCTCTTCCTGCGGTAGCTTCTACGGGCACATCTTTCGTTTGATCTAGATTTGCTTGTTTAGGGTAGTTTTCAGTTCTCTTTTGGTTGCGGGATGTTGGGGTTTTCTCCATGTGTTTGTTTTTTTTCTAGTGCTTCTTTCGCTGGGGTTTGGTTTTGGTTAGTTGCTCAGGTTGTTGAGGACTATTTGTGGTTTGTTTTCTTTGGCTGGGTGCCTCGCCCTAGTTGTTTGTGGGTATTGAGCATTGTATGACGATTTTGAACTCTGTATGTGGGTTCTGATTGGATATGATACCTAGTATCATAGATGTATATCTTGTTACCTTTGATTCTAATGAATATCGAGGAACAGCTATTTTTTTTCTGAAAAAAATATATAAAAATAAATAAAATGCAATTGTTTACCACTAATGTAAGTGTGAATGTTATTCTTCCCAAGAAAAGAATCAAGTTATGAATAGTTTATTTATGTCAATGTTTGTGTTAAACAAATATTCTAAAAGAGAATTATAAATTCGTAAAGTTGAAGAAGGCAAGCTAAAGACAAATTTCACATTATAAAATGATTTCGCTTGAAAATGAACTTCAAAGATGTAGACATAGAATAAACTTATTTTAAAAGTTATTACAATATTCAATTTCATGTGTTTCTTGGTCAAAATTAATAATATAATTTTTACACTTCTTAAAGTATGTTATTGTTTTCTTTTATAGGTCAAGAGTATATTTTAATATAAAATATTTATTTATTTAATGTCCAAAGCGGTGGGATGGCATAAGCTTCCAAGGAAGACAATATTTTTATTGGTTCCAATATTAAAAAAAAAAAACTTTCTTTCTTCCAACGCAATGTTTATTTGAATTATTATAAATTTCATTGTACCATTTAGGTATAGACATATCCCATCAATGCAAAATATAAAATATGATGAATGGCTCCTCTCAATCATGAAGTGTAGGACATGAATACCATACATAGATTATCAAATTCAAGAAAGTCATAAAATCCAAAAAGAAAAAGTTCTTTCACTATAAAAGCATCTTTTTGGTCTTGCTAATTTTTTTTTTCAATTCAATGATCTTGTCATTATATTTTTCATTGGTTAACAAAGTTCTAAGAGGCTTGAGATTATTTATATTTAGTAATTGTGGGGATACTTAAATGGTGAAAATTAACTAGCCTGTTGTGTAGGTTTTAATATGATAGTGGTTGTGCAACAAAACATTGGATCTTAAGTTGTTTGAGATTTAATAGCCTATTGCACAGCCTCCATCTCATTAAAGTTTGCGTAACAGAATGGTTATTGATCGCCTACTTAAACTGGTATATATGATAAGTTTAAAAATAATAAATTTTCAATTTTAAAAGTAATGCCAAGCACTCAAATAATTTTCTAAAATAAAATATATTTATTTTATAAATAATGTTGATAAATTTTATAAAAACATAAAAAAATTATAAATTAAATATGTATTTGTAATCATTTCATTCTTTTATTTATTTTCCCATAGATACTACACGTGACTTGACTTGGAAAAAGACAAAATATGACACCCAAACAACATAAGAAAGCATCACTTTAACCTTTGGAAAAGGGGAATGCTATAATGTTTTTATAGCATTTATTTTCTCATCAAACATGACACCCAAACAATATAAGAAAGCATCACTTTAACCTTTGGAAAAGGGAAATGCTATAATGTTTTTAGGTTGTATTCGTCAATCTATATATATTCTATTGAAATCTTATGGTATGTTTTAGATTAAATATATTCTATTGAAATCTTATGCGATGTTTAGATTAAATTAAGAAGCATAATTCTTTGTTGAATTTTACTTGGGATTTTGGAACTTTTTGAAGTGGATCTGCTAACCGTCATGGATGATTTTGGGATTAATGGAAGTATATTGACATTTTTTAATAGTACATTTATTGCATTCACACCAGAGAATGATAGGGTGGTAAGCTTTGAGGACTTTATTGCATTTATACCAAAGAAGGATAGGTGGTAAGCCTTGAGGACTTTAGATTTATATCAGTGTGAAATTGTGTATACAAGATAGTGGCCATTGTTAATAGGATTGTGGTCATATTATTTAAGGTTGTTTTTATTAAGCAATCTGCATTTTTAGAGAACAGGTTGATTTATGACTTTATTGCTATTACTTAGGAGGTTTTACATGCTGCTAAATCTAAGAGATTACCAATATTTGTCTTTGAAGTCGATTTGTCAAAGGCCCATTATAAAGTTAACTGGACTCATCTTACACTTTTGCTTGTAAAGATTGGAGTTGATTTGGAAATGGTCTAATGGATTTTATGTATTGTGCCATCTTTAACTTTCTCTATTTTGGTTAAAGGTTTTGCTTCATGATTCTGTTAAAGAAATGTAACTACGGAAGATATTCTATTTTGTATTATTGTTGTTATTACCCCTCCCTGAGATGTTGTTCCTCTGATTAGGGATGTCATTGATGTAATTGGTCATGCAATGTCTTGAGGTAAAACCTCAGTTGTAAGTCGGGTCAGTAGTACCCACAAAAGTATTATTAAAATGTATTTTGAGTCTTCCAAGGCAAGTTGGCCTAGAAACAAGGAGAAGTCGGCCCAATTGGGTTAATAGGATTCTCCACTAATTAGTATAAATAAGAGAGGTGCCTCCCTCATTTTGACAAACATAAAAAGTAGCATAACTCAGCAGTTGTGCTAGAGAGAGAAAGAGTAGTCCATCTGGGAGAGAGGTAGTCCAATATTATTCTTGGGGTCTTATAAGTCTTATTCTTTAGGTCTTACATTGTACTTAGTTAAATTCTATATTGAGGAAGTTTTGTTGGGTTTTCTTCCCCATGATGGTTTCCTAGGATAAATCTATGTGTTCTTTTGTGTGGTTTTGCTTGTCTTTCTTTCAGTGATCCTTTTGTATATGGTTATGATGTTATGATCTTGTATAACCATTGAAATATTAACATGGTATCATAGCCACCCTAAAATAATTTTGTGTACAGCTAAAACACTGCTACAGCTACATTTACTTGAGATTAGGGTTTCATGCTTGAAAACCCTAGAAAGCAAAAAAATAGTCATCTTAGCACTTTCGCTATAACTAAATATTAGAGAAGGATCGGAAGCTAAAAATTTGACAGGACGAATATTAAATCTTGTTGTACCTTGTGTGAAATTTTCAGCCTCATATTCTCTATAATTCATTAGATGTGATTCATCCAAATCAGGGTTCCATCCTCCTCCAGAATACAATGATAAACATGTGACCTAGGGAGAATAGCTATATATCGGGATATGAATGTCCAAATCAAATTTAGCAAGATGTTTCAGATAGGAAACATGTTGTAGTTTCCATGGTCATTGTTTTAGATCTTGAAGGTGAAATAGTGACACATGGAAGTCCATACAAGTTCGTTATGCTGAATAGTCCTTAAACAAGACACCTTGGTAAAATTCGCGCAAGTCCCACTTGGAGAATCCAATTCTTCTCTTACCTATGGGGTTGGAAAGAAGACAGATCAAGATATCTCAGGATGAAGTTTTAGACAAAGAGAAGCAGGAATTTCATAGATACAACAAAATCAATATCACACAATTATGCATAAAAATTTGAAGAAAACTAGGGCTTCCTATTACAGGAACTTTCCTTCACCTTTCAGTTGAACAAGGAGGATTATCAAAATTGCCTTAGGAGGTTGCATATGTCTATGTAAGAAGTCTCTCATTCTTTAGATCTTCAATTTTTGACCTAACACTATTGTTGGAGAAAATTAGGGCATCCGATATTTTGCAGTTTTGTCCACAGTTTTGAGAAAATAAGTATGATGCTCAGATCGCCTTGAGGAGGCACATATTTCTATCCAATAAGATATGGAATATACCTAAGTTTAAAAATTAGGGTTTCTCTGTCAAACCCTAGATCCAAAAAAAACAGTATTCCAAAAAAGCTTTCAAGAAAGCATCAAGTTGAAGCAATCTCATTGGTAAGTTCTATCCTCTCTATTTCCATTTGAGGTTCACATTTTTATCATGATGACAAATAGTACCAAGCTTGAGAAAAAGATTGAATGAACTGATAACCTCTGAGCATGGAAGTATAGAGTGCTTCTCATACCTAAAGAAGCATACTTAATGAACTATGACAAAGAATAAGTTGCAGATCCATAGGGAGATGAAGTCAAAGCACAATAAGGACTTAATAAAAGACAAGAGGATTATTTTTTGTCTCCATTGGATCTCACATGTATCATCCTTGTAGACTCCCAAGGATATGTTCGATAGAATGACCAACTTGTATAAAGGAAATAATATTAACAAGAAGATGAGATTGAGGAACTAGCTGAAGAATGTGAAGATACAAATCTCAGAGACCATGCAGTCTCGCTTCACAAGGGTTTCTCAAATCAAGGAACAACTTGAAGCAATAGAAGGAAATGTGGAAGAATGAGAGAGTGTTATGACCACCTTGAATGGCCTCCCAATATCATGGGATTCATTCATTCAAGGAATATGTGCAAGAAGGATTCTGATCTCTTTCATTAGACTATGGGAAGAATGCACAGAAAAAAGAATCTTGGCTCATAACAAGAGAAGATGGGAGCAACTGAAGTTCAAGCTCTCACAGTTCAGTCCAAGAAGAAATCAGAGAAATAAGGAGGACCATCATCGCAATAGAAGACAAAAGGAATTTAGAAGAGATCCTTCCAAACATTCGATGCTACACTTGTGATGAGAAGGGACACTACTCCAGAGATTTCCCGAGAAATAGAGGCTCCTTAAAAAAGAAGTCAACCAATAAAATACATCATGCTCACACCGTTGAAGGTGATGAACCAAATAATAAAAGATTGAGAAAAGAAAAGGAAGATTCCTCAAGTGATGAGGAACATGAATTCTACCAGTGAAGAAAAAGACCATACTCTTATCTGTCTCAGTATTTGGACACGAAGGAATGCAGTTAGTGACACTCAGAACCAGTACACAGGTTCCCATAATCAGATGAGGAAGTAGAAGGCTCTAGTTATCTTGCAAGGACATAAAGATCAACAAGGAGTCCAGCCACCAAACAAGCAAAGACAGGTTCCCAGAATCATATGATGAAGTAGAAGGCTCCAGTTATTCTTATCAAGAAGGAGTTAACCCACCAAACAGATAAAAGATAAGCATTTGAATTTCCATTTCCTATATATATGGTTGCTTAAATAACATTGTTCAGTTGTGTACCTATCTATGTTCAAGGAAATGTATTATGCATGATCGAATGTTTGCATTAATGAACAATAAACTACTAACATTCATGTGATGGGTAAGTGGCCTATGGTGATATACAACATTCCATTGCTACTTATATAGAATGAAACCTCTTTGCTGACATATTGGGATTAGTGCACAATCTCAATAATGTTATGGTAGATATGGAAGGAATCTAGAAAACTTATGTGTGTGTATGGGATATGGATGAATGTTGTATTGGCTAAAATAGTTTCATGATTATATCTTTATGCGTAAGAATTTGTCATTATGAATATGTATTGAAGATTATGAAATGTTTCTAACCATGCAACTGATTTATTTGACTTGTAGGAAAGATCATGAACAATCACCTACAAGAAAATAAGGATGAGACTTGTTCCGAAGAACAAGTGACGATAATTCAGTTAGAAGATTCACTCCAATAAACATTCATGAAGATGAACCTGAAACTCCCAGGGTCAGAGACATTGTGACGAAATAAAGAGCTTCATAATAATATAAGAATCATGATATGACCTAAAGAAAGAGGTAAATACACCTCAAGAGATGAAGAAAAGTATGAAGGGACTTCCAATGAAAGTAAGATGCCTCGGATACACTCTAGTTATGTGACATGATTGAGTGACATCATTGATGCAAATCCTTCCAGCTATGAAGAAGTAGCCATGGATAAATGGTACCAGTTGATTATGGGGAATGATGTCTAGGATGCAGTTCTGAGACTTGAAGGGAAGTCTGTAGTGTCTTCCATGTGGATCTACAAGATCAAGTATGCAGCAGATGGAAACGTCAAGGGATACAAAGAAAGGTTCATGGTTTCTCTCAGAAAGAGGGAATAGACTATGGAATGACATACTCCATTTACCAGACACACTTCTCCAGTAAAGTAGAAGTGTATATCGAGCAGAGAACCACGTGCACAAAAGGATCTGTATGAGCTCAGAATGCACCCATGGATAAGCACATCCAGTTACATGAGTAGCTTGAAGATCACCTAGAGTGATGCAGATCTTAACATTTTCTACAAAATTGAAGATGGAAGCCTAAAGAGGACGACAAGTTCACAGATGGGTGCAAGAGGAAATTGTCAACAAAGTTCAATATAGAGTATCTTGGTATCAAGTAACCTAAGATGGATACATAGAAGATTAGTAGAAGAGGATGCTACCTGTCACTCGAGTACAAAATGTTTCGATACATAGAGTACAAAATGTAGAGAGAGGATGATGCTCCACTTCAGAGGGAGTGACTGCAAAAGATCTCTAGTATGTTCCTACAGAGGAACAAGTTGTGGATGTACAAGAAAAGAATAATGAGCCCCAGTAATTTGGTCATTGTATAGAGAGCCCGACCGTATCTTCGTGGGTAGATCCCAATATGGTTAGTGACATCACTGAGGGTGGATCCCAGTATGACCGGTCATATCACTAAGGATATATACCAACATGGTTGGTGGTATCCTCACAAGGAATATCCCAAGAAGGTTGGTCATATCTTCAAATAGGAAGATCCCAACGAGATGTGGTGTTGCATTCATTTGTGGATGTTGTGGTATGGCATTCATTGTAGAAGTTGTGGTATGGAATTCATTTGCAGAAATTGTGATATGGCATTCATTTGTATATGTTGTGGTTTGCCATTCATTTGCGGACGTTGTGGTCTAGAATTTCTTTGCGGACGTTGTGGTTTGGAATCCATTTGCAAACATTGTGGTCTGGCATTCATTTGCAGACGTTGTGGTCCAGCATTCATTTGCGAATGTTGTGGTCTGGCATTCATTGGAAAATGTTATGCTACGACATTAATTTGTGGGCGTTGTGTTCTGGAATTCATTTGCAGACATTGTGGTCCTACATTCATTTGTGGATGTTGTGGTTGTGCATTCATTTGCAGATAATGTGGTCTTGTATTCATTTTTGGATGATCCAACATCTTTTGATGTTGTGGGTGATTTCGCATTAAGTTGCAATGTTGTGTTTATTGCAGGTGGTGTTCAGGATAAGAATACCTTCGATGAGATGTGTTTCTCGTGATGATGCGACAAGATGTGACGCTCGTGATTATGCGACGAGATGTGATACTCGTGATGACAAGATGAGATTTGATGTTCATGACGATGCGACGAGATGTGATGCAATGCTTATGATGATGCAACGAGATGTGATACTCGTGACGATGTGACGAGATGTGATGCAATGCTTATGATGATGTGATGCAATGCTTATGATGATGTGATGATATGTGATACTTGTGATGATGCGATGAGATGTGATGTTCATTACGAAGCGACGAGATGTGATGTGATTCTTATGATGATGTGTGGAGATGCGATGCTCATGATGATGTGTCAAGATATGATGCTCCCACACATGTGTTCGTGATGTGATGATCAAGATGTGATGCTCCATGATGGTGATATTCCATGGATGATGATATTGTTGATGTAGTTGTAAAAACTTTCTATGACATATAGACTTACCAGTTAGTTGTACAAATGTATTCATGTGTTATAGAATACCTTCCTTATTAAGAGGGAGTGTTAAATAAATGTAACTGTAGAAGATATTCTATTTTGTATTATTAATGTTAGTACCCCTTTTGGAGATGTTGTTCCTCTGATTAGGGATGCCATTGATGTAATTGGTCATGTAAAGTCTTGAGGTAAAACCTTTGTTGTAAGTCGGGTCAATAGGACCCACAAAAGTATTATTAAAATATATTTTTGAGTCTTCCAATGAAAGTCGGCCCTAGCAGCAAGGAGATTTTGGACCAATTGGTTTATTAGGATTCTCCACTTATCGGTATAAATAGGAGAGGTGCCTCCCTCATTTGGACAAGCAGAAAAAGCAAAATAACTCAGCATTTGTGCTAGAGAGAGAAAGAATAGTCCATCTGGGAGAGAGGAGGTAGTCTAGTATTATTCTTAGGGTCTTATAAGTCTTATTATTTGGGTCTTACACTGTACTTGGTTGAAGTCTATATTAAGGAATTTTTGTTGGGTTTTCTTCCCCATGAAGGTTTCCCAAGATAAATCTCTGTATTCTTTTGTGTTGTTGTGCTTGTCTTTCATTTAGTGATCCTTTTGTATATGGTTATGATGTTATGATCTTGTATAACCTTTGAAATCTTAACATATTCTTCATACCCGACAGGGGTATGAGGTAGGGATTCCCACTAGTCCCTTTCCTTTTCATCCGGGTGATGGATGGACTGAGTAGAATGGTTTCAGATGCCATGGAAAATGGTTCTCTAAATGTTTTTTGCATGGGAATAAATGTCACTATTTCCCTACTACAATTTGTAGATGGCATTCTTCTATGTTCAAATAGCATGATAAGAGATTCTTCTAAATTCAAATTAATTTAGAGGACCTTTTCAACAGCTTCAAGTATGATTCGCAATGTACATAAATCCATTGTATCTTTCTTGAATATTGACCCTTTGGAGGCTAATTGGAGTGTTGCTCTATTTGAGTTTGATGTTGTTGATGTTTCACTTTGTTTAAAATACCTTGGATTTGTGATTAAGCCTAATGAATACCTTTGCAAGGACTGATCATGGATCATTTTCAAATTTGAAAATAGGATTAATATTTGGTGTAACAAGTGGTTGTCTAGGGTAGGTAGGCTGGTGATGATTAACTCTATACTTGAAGCATTGCTTGTTTATTGGTTCTCTTTATCCTATGTTCCAACATATTTTTAGATATCATCTATAAAATTTGTAGTAATTTTTTCTGAAGGGGTCCAAATGCTAACCATGGTTTTCCTTGGGTAACTTGAAGGAGGATCTCCTTACCCAAGGTTATAGGTGGCTAGAGAATCAAACATCTACGTGGATTTTCCAAATCTCTTGTTGCTAAGGGTGTTTGGAGGGTGCTCAAGGGAGAGGGGTTACGGGTGAAGATTATTTATCATAAGTATATTCACCCCTTGACTATTGAAGAATGGTTTAGAGTGAAGGAAAATATCGCAGGAAATGTTTCTATCTTTAGGAAGGATATTATTTATGCCTTTCAGATTATTGGTGACTAGTTAACTTGGGTCATCGACAATGGCATGGAAGTCAAGATTGGACAAGATTCTTGGGTTGGTTATGCATACTTTCATATACTACCTGAAGGCATGATTGTCTCTCTCACCAATAGGGGTATACTTTTTCTACATCAAATTCAGGTCCAAAGGAATACTACTCAATTTAGACAAGCTTGGATTTATGTTGATGATTTGGGTTTTAATTTGGAGGAAAGGGTGCACTAGAATAGGTACATTTTGACTCTTTCTAACAATCATGTATACCTAAAGGATAGAGATGATCATATGATCTAGGTGAGGAATGAATCTGACATAAGTTATGTTCTAGACTTGGGTTATATGACTATTAGAGAGGATGAAGATGGGCCCTTACCTTCTTGGTGGAACAAGTCCTTATTGAACATATTATTTCCATTGAAAATTAAATTATTTTTATGGCTTGCACTAGATGATAAGGTTCCAGTTTGGGATAACTAGAAAAAAATATATGCATGTGTACCAAGTATATGTCCTTTGTGTAGAGTTGATGTTGAAAACACTAAACATCTATTCATTTCTTTCCATACTTGTAAAGAATGTGGTAGCATCTATCACAGATCACTAGTAAATCATTCCACTTGGATGGTATTGATTGTAAGAATCATATCAGTCTTGGTTACATAATGGGTATTTTGAGGATTATAAGGATTTACTAGCTTTGTTGATTTGGGGTGCTTATATTGCTAGGAATAAAGATATCTTCTAGGACGCCCTTGTTCTTGCACATGTGTATGCAGCCAAAAGCTTGGATATTCTTGATCACTTTCCTCAAGCTGCAATTATTAAGAATCCAAGGACTATTAATGAATTAATTATTGACAAATCTATCTGGTGCGCCTACTTTGATGGGGAAACATAGGGTAGGTCCAACATAGGGGCAGTTGGTGGATTAATTCATATATAGGACAATTACTGGTATAGTTTTACGACAAGACTCGGTGCATATACCAACAATAAGGATGAATTTTTGGCTGTCAAACTTGTCTTAATATTGGAATACTCTTTGGGTATTTAGAAGATCCAATTTTATGGTGACTCGAAGTTGGTTGTAGATTGCTTGAAATATGGGATGGCACCTAATAATGTTCACTTGTTTCCTATCTTTAAGGACATTTGCGAGATCAAAGACTCTTTTCTTATGACCAGCTTCCATCATATTTTCCGTGAACGTAATGATAAAGTTGACTATCTCTCTAAGAAAGGTTTGTTGATAGCAGGAGGAAATTGGGAAAAGTGGGAATGCATTGATGGGATTGTCACTGAACTAGACATTAGCCCTTTTGATTAAGATCTTACTTGTTTAGAGTTTAGTACTCTAACTTTTCTTTGGTGTTTTTTGATGACAATTGTTAGCATATCCGCATATGGGTCTATCCCATAGGTACGTTATGGTATGTTCAAAAATTGATGTTTTAATTTGCATACTTATTTGATGACAATGAGTACTAGATACTCGAATTTTGTATGGCATGGGGCCTTGTAAAAAATGTGGTTTTAATTTAATAAAAACTATGATTTTTTTCCCAGGGAAAAAGCTGGGTTGACCCATGAGGACTTTGAAAATGCATTTGGTCGTACAATGAACCGAAAGACGTTTGTCGTGCCTGTTTATTTTTTCAACTTGATTGGAGGGTGAAATCCAAGCATGAGTGATATAATACAATAACATATATTAATTAATTTATTATGTCCATGCGAACATGATATATACATAATAACAATTAGTGATAAATGTAATAATAAAAGTAAACTTCATTGAATGATTAATAATAATGATGATCAATAATATATATATATATATAT
>LPNX011183284.1:339083-406737 GCA_001517045.1 Pseudotsuga menziesii
TAAGTTGAATTATGAAAGGAGGTTCAAAAGGTAAAAAATGCCAGGAATGAAAGAAAATGAGTATTAATTAAATATAGAAAAGTTGTTATTTGTGATAGAAACCAAAAAGATAATAATATATAGCTCTGGATCCTCTCTTGGAATTGTTGAGGCTTCCCATGGAACAAAGGCCCAAGTTTAGTTGGATCCCAAGAAAAAATGATATTATTTTTCATGTTGAATCCCACGCCCAGGTGAATAATCTAAGGTTCCTAACATAGAAGGATTTGTCTTATGGTTGATTTGGAATAAGAAATCATGTCATAGATTCATTGTAGGTATAGCTTGTTACATTAGGGAAAATATCTCCCTCGATGCTAGGATCTATAAGAAAGACCCTCACAACCAGTATATTTGGATAGATATTTCAGACATTAATGCTAAAAAAACTAAATAGGATTATGTTATTTTTCCCCTATCAATTATAACTTTTATAAGAAGAGTAACATAGAAAAAATTTGTCCTTACAATGGGTTAGAAAATTATATTTTTAGTCTAGGGAATGAAGGAAATATCCTCTTATTGGATTACTTTAATGCTCGAACTTCGAGTATCCAATCTATTTTTCTAAAAAATTATTCCAACCTCAATCCTTTTTGGTCAGATGAAGAACCTACTCTATAGAACTGATACAAAAGAAGTTATGTAGATCTAGGTGAAATATGTTTGGCTTTGAGCTAGTCAAGCTCAGCAACGCTCATGATCTTATAATTTTTAAGAGTATAATGAAGTGGCCTAATTCTGATAGATGATTTGTATTCATGGGCTTGGTAATAGTGTGGTAGACATCTAATATCCCTTTATACAACAAAATGAGAAATTTAGACATTTTTAATTACCACGATCCTGACTCAAATCATAGACCTCTAATTGTAATCCTCAATTTTGTCATGCATAGTGATCCCACTGAAGAAAATTATCATAGTAAAAAACATTTGATCTTCAATAGAAATAAGGATGATATTTTCATATATTATTTCAAAAATGTCTTGTTTTCTCTATCAAGTAAGGACAATATACACGATGTCTATCATAATTTTACTACAATCCTCTCATCTCCCATTAAGAAGTTCATCATCAAAGTTTTGGGTTAAAAAAAATAGAAGAACCAACCTCTAGTATGATAACGACTGTAAAAATGCAAGAAGAGCCATCAAGGAAGCAATTAATTATTCTCTAAAACTTAACAAGATAAAATAGATATAAATTCCTAATTAAAAGAAAAAATGCACTACATATATAACAAGCAGGAAATTTGTGTACACCTCTCTAAGGTAGCTCTTAAAAGATTTTGAAGGCAAATTCTAACAAGTAAAACTAAAGATAATAATAGGATTGATTTGAATGATTGGAATTCATAACTTAAAAACTTTATGAATCCCTTGATGTCATAGATAACAATCAAACCCTCCTTACAATGGAATAAGTTTTCTTGTTAGAAGATAATGATTTTGGGGTTAAGCACCTAGAAAATGTAAAAGCTAAGGGCACTGAAGGATACCAAACACAGATATTCAAAATTAGAGGGACTATCCTCATTCCTCACATCTACAAACTCTTTAATATAGTGGTCAAGCAATATTTTCCTCATCCTTGGACACATATCCTTGTTATTCCTATCTTTAAAAGTAGTGATAAAAATAACCTCTCTATTTATCAAACCATTAATCCTATCTTAGCCAATCTTTATGGTATCATTTTAGAAAATAAAATAAGTGTATTATAGATATAAAGTGAAGGTAAGCAGGCTAAAGGTCAGGCATACTTTAGAAGACATAACTCTACCATGGACCACCTTGTTATGCTTAAGATCATTGCGGAGGAATTTCATAATAGAAATCCAATCTCTTATGATGCTTTGTGGACTTTAGGAAGATTTTGATATAGTGTCTATAAATAACTTGTGGAATATATTAGAAGAGATAAAGGTTCCTTTGAAGTTGATAGCTGTCAGGATAAGGTTGTACAAGACTGTCATTGCCAATTTTAAGAGCATTTAGGGGTGTTTTAAAGATAATAATTGTAATATTGGAGTTAAGTAATGTTTATGCCTCTCCCTTACCCTTTTCAACATATACATGGATAAGCTAGAATATTGTTTAGAATAAGCAGGTTGTACTGACACAATATTAGCTAGCATAGTCGTCATCATCCTTCACCATTCTAATGATATTTTTCTTATGGCAATGTGTCCCTTTGATCTTAAGAAGAAATTAAGAATTATCAAGGATTTATGCTCTAATATGGGTAGGGTTGCTAATATTGACTAAACAAAAGTTATGATTATCAATCTAAGAATGTCACTTACACAAATTTTGTATATGACAATAGTAACTTGGAGAAAGAGTATTATTACAAATACCATGGAATTGATATTAATCACAAGCTCAACTGGAACTATAGAATTGAGAAAAAGGATTAATGAAGGGCAAAAATATTATTTTGGTCTTAAAAACAATTGAAAATCAACAAACCTTGTGACGTGGGTTAAAAAAAGTTCATTTTCAAAGATCTTGGCATGCTTTTTATATTGTACGACTATGAATTTTGGGTTTGAAGCATCGAAAGAGAATCCTGGAGAAAGATTGAGAAAATCCAGAAGCACTTTATAAAATATAACCTCCAAATTAAAAGTACTACACCCTATCTTATTATCCTTGTAGAAGTGGGTCTTCCCCCCATCGAGAACATTGCTATGACTAGTTACATGTTGTACAAGTACATGATAAATAACATGGAATACCATATACTTCCTAAAATTGCTTTAAAATATAGGAAATACCACCTTCGACTCAAGAGAGGCTAGTATAAAGATGCCATGGCTTGGTTAAACCATTGGGCGATTAATGAAAATTATGCTTTTCAAAATATTAATCACTTTAAAAATAATATTGCATCTAAGTTTAAAGAGAAAATGTGTGGCAAGAAAGAATTGGAGGTTGAAAGAAAGTTAAGATATTGTATGGAGGTCATTAACCCTAATCTAGAAGATTACAAGTATCTCTATGTTTTAACTAGTTTAATTAAACAAATTCATATAGCCAAGATAAGAAAGAACTCTCATGAGCTTCATAATGAAACATGATGTTGGAAAATGCCTAAAACACCATGGGTGGAAAGGATTTTCCATCTTTATGAGACTATGAGTGTTGAGGATAAAAATTGCTTTCTCTTAGAATTCCCTATATGCATCCACATTAGATTACAGTTTCATAATCTTTTCTACAATACAAACCTATATAACTTTCTAACATGTCAAATCTATGGGGACCTTGGAATGCTTCTTTCTAGGATTTTTGAGCATAGGAATAAAAATTTAAAACAATCCAAGTAATTCCTTTAATTTCTCTTAAGGTCCAATAAACCAATGTTGGTTTCAGTGGTCATTAACCACCACCACCACCATCATCAATACTTACTAATTTAGTGGACATGTGATTATTTTATTGAAATTTGGACTTAACCGAGTAATTATTTTAAGAATGGTAATATTATATGCATAATGTATAAGGTTGTGGTAGTCCATACTATGTTGGTAATGTTAATGTTGAAATATAAATTAATTCTTTTCATCGTATTATATACATCCGAAGGGGTTATGGTATGTACACCCTTGTATACTTTAGCAGTCAAATCGTTGTCCGTAGGGGGTCCCTTGTCCCACAAACAAGGGGGGATCATACACTAATTTGATGTCTAGTTTGCCTCTAACCTTAAAAATAGATTATTATTAGTATTAAAACTTTTTTTCAATGAAAACGTAATTTTATTAATAAAAATTAGTTTTAATTCAGATCATATTCCATTTCGAACACACATTTAATTTAAATTGAATAATGTTCATGTCCACTATAGGAAGAGAATAATAACATAAGTTTTAGATATATAAAATTAGAATAATGGTTTAAAAAGAGGTGTTCAAATAGATCTAAGTAATGCTAGGACACAAATTATGAACTAACTAAAGTGTTCTTCAACATGGTTTAGCAATGATCATAGGGTATGATAAAATTTTAATGTTTAGTGAGGTGATCACAAAAAATATTAGGGGTGAAATTTAGCCATGAGCTAATTTCGAATTTTTTTCCAAAACATGACTTTTCAATTTCCATTTTTTTTAATTGATTCACCCAAATTCCATACGATAAAAATATTTCACTTCAAACATTGCCAAAATTGTCCAAAAACTATATAAAATCCTTAGAAATTTGAATAAATTTACAAAATTAGAAATTTGAATAAATTTACAAAATTATTCCAAACATTTTATGGTTGGAAATTTTAGAATCAATAAGATCTACCAAAGTTTCTACACTTTAAGAAATTTATGAATCCTTAAAATTTCCCCTAAAGATTATCTCTCTTCACCTTGAACCATTTAATCACATCTTATCCATATTTATTACAAAGGGTTTTTTCATTCATTCTCATCTCATCCACAACATGATTTTCTTAAGATGGATTCTATGCTATGAATTCTGAAACGTTGGCTTTATAAAAAATTAAAATCAATTTAAGTAAAACATCTTATAGGGAATATTTTAATGGAATCTCCCTCAAAACAATTCTCCCTTGTTTATTTATAGTAGAGTTTGCTAGCGGAAGCATGTATATAGAGGTTGTAGTGTAGGTTTTTAGTAAGTGTGTTGGAATCATATGAAGTGCATCAATGCACTCATAAAAATGGTGCACCATTGCATTAAATAAATCAATGAACTGAAGACCATTATAGCTAATTTTTTATATAAAAATTAGTTAATCTAATGTTAAACATACTCTTTTTTTGGTATTAGGGGAATCGACAACGACGTTAGTCTCGTACTCACGTGACACGGGTTCGATTCCAATGGATACCACTATAACTCCTATGCGTGACTAGCTAGGGGATCAACCTTCATGTGTGTTTTGTTGAGACTCGAACCGGTGACTTGCTTAACAACTTGTACACCTTAAAAGAACCTGTAGTTTCCAATCAGCCTACATCCCTTACCGAGTGTTAAACACACTCTAACAAATTCATATTAAACTTATAAGTGCAATGGTGTGGTAGGAATATGATCCCATAGTAGGGATCAAAGTGTTGAGTTGAAAAAGAATTTAAATGCATACTTGCTCCTCCAATTAGTGTGACTATCTACAATGCACTGAATGAGTTTTAGACATTTTCCTATACAACTTTTTTTTCAAAAATTACAAAAATGTACTAATGCAGTCCCACAGAGAAAGCATTGGTGCATTCTTTATATCGACACATTGGAGAACATTTTATTATTTGGCTATAAGATCATAAGACTATAAGATCATCAATAGACTATAAGATCATCAATGCATCCAGATGTAAGCAACATCGAATTAGGTATAGTATTTTTGTTATAAAATATAAGTTTTTATTTTAAATAAAAATAAAATACTAGACAATGCACTTAATAGCTCCAAGATTCCCTAGTGGGCCTGCTAACACTTGACCACACTGCTTTTTTAATCTACTATGCATCAGATAAGGTTTGGATATTTTTCTATGCAAATTTGGTTTTTATTTAAAAAATTACCAAAATGTATGAGTGCACTCCCATAGAAGGAGAATCCAAAAATGTTTCATTTATAACACACATTATAGTGAGTTGTAAGACAATAATTTGACAATGTCTTACAACTATTGAAGGAGCACAAATTATATGCCAAACCTTCTAAGTGTGCCTTTATGGTTAAGGAAGTAGAATATTAGGGTCATATTGTATCTCATTAAGGCATCAAATTGGACCCTAACACAATTAAGGATATCATGGAATGACTGATTCATAGAACCTTGAAGACTCCCATAGGATTTTTAGGGTTCACATGCTACTACCGCAAGTTCATAAATAATTATGGTCAAATAACAACACCTCTAACATTTTTATTAAAAAAAGGAAGCATTCTATTGGTCTCAAGAAGAAACCAAAGCTTTTGAAAAAATTAAATTGGTTATGTGTACAACTCTTGTATTAGCCACACATTACTTCACCAAATGATTTATTGTGGAATGTGATGCCTCAGGACATGGCATTGGTGTAGTTTTAATGCATGAAGGTCGGCCCCTTTCCTTTGAAAGTTGCCAACTTCTAGAGAAAGGGTCAATGAAACATGTGAGACTTGCAATATAAAAAGATACAATAACAAAGAATATTATTTCAAGAGTATTATTGCTAAACATGATTTTTTTTAATATGCATACACCAATCCAAAAAAATTAACCCATGAGTCCATAGATAATCACAAAGTCCTAGATCACCTCTTTATTAGTTATTATCATTATCTCTTAATGAGGTGTCATCTTTATATATTGATGAGTTTTCTATGTGATCTAGGTCTAGAGGTGGTTACAACCATGTACTAAATAATGATATCATTTGGTTGAATAGATCATTTAGAATAACTTAATCCATTTCCACCAATTATTTTTGTTGCCAAAAATAGTTCCTAATGACTAGGGTTAGGTCATTGACAGATAAAAATCAAAGAGGAATCTACTTCCCAAATTAAATTAGTAATTCAGCAATAGGTAAGGTGTGAAATACTTTAGACAAGTTTCCTAGCATCCTTGTTGTAGTTTGTAATCCCAAGAATTAATATCTTTTGTAAGTCCAATCCATGTTGAACCCGCATACAAACATACAAGGAAACTTATTAGATATTTTCAACTAATAATAAATATAATCAACGAAATGCAAAATCATAACTAACTAAAATGAACTACCTTCAAGCTCAATAATTCCACCTCAAACCTACTAATTCATAAAGATATTAATCATGGCATTTTTTTAGGGGGAGGGGGCTGTAGGGGGTGAAGATAGATATTCATTTTATAAAAAGTAAACAAGTTATTTATAATGGAATCTTGTAGAGGAAACTCCTTCACCATATTTCATATTCCTCCATCCCAGATCACTCTTGGAAAACCATTCCACTCTTGCTCCTTAATAATGAAAAGATGGGATAATTCTTCGGAATTAGGACAAACTCAAACTCAAATAAAATAATTACCAAAATAAAGGGTTTATGATGGGAAAAGGACTATATATCTCATAGTAAATCACTTGTCAATCCTCTAGCATAAGGGCAGTTGCGATAGTTTTGGTGCCCCTTCTCCAACAAATGGCCTTCTTTTATACTCTTGGTAGTTGGTATTGGTTTATAACTTTGTCCCAAGTGTATGAACCATGATAATCACACTTAATAACATGCATTTAATGCACAACTATTATTATTTTAAAATTTTTAGCACCCTTGTGACTTTCTTTAAGGAAACATACAAATCCCTGTGTGATGCTTTAAGGAAATGCACAATGACTAAGATTTTTTTTTTTTTAAGAGGATGCTTAGTGATTCATATGCCCCATAATATATGATATCGTAATATAATTTGATGGCTGAAATATATTTTAAAATGGTATAGAAGTGTGATGAGTGGACTCGAGTGGAGTGCACCAAAAAACATATAAGAAAGGTACTTGCAAACAAAAACCAAGGTATCATATAACTCTCTTCCCTGAGGTGGGAATACCCATCCTTGGGTGGAAAATAAGCATGGACACCAAATCAAGTACATTTTGGATCCATGTAAAATGAAACATAATGGACACAAAAACATAAACAATGGATACATGTGAAATATAGATCATTGCCACAAACAAACAAAAAATGAATCTATGTTTTAGTGTACATGGGGAGAATTTCTAATGATAAATGCCCTTAGAATTTGATCGTCCAACCAAGTATTAGTGTCATATATATGTATGGTAACACTTGTGCAACATGTGAAACAAAAAATAGGGAGAGGCTACTATAGGCCTAATGTCTTTAATGCAAATCAGTTGAAAAGTATGAATCCATGGCATGTGAATAAATTATCTAAAGTGAAACATGGGAGAAAACATTTGATTATCGATCATTAATTATTAGCATTAAAAAACACTAGATAATCCAATTATAATGATGATAGATATCAAGGTACACAATATAATCTAGCAAGTGTGAATAGGTTTAACACTTACAGAGTCTATCAACCAGGGGACATTAAAGAATTCTTACTGTCAATAGTGAGGGAACCTATCCTTGATGATCACAAGCCCTAGGGTACTAAAAATAACTCTAAATATAACTCTCAAGGAAAATAAAAGTATGTTCATAAGATGAGATCCACTAGAAGGAGGGAATTAGGGAATCCCCCATCAACCAATATGAGTAAGCGTCAAGAACATGATTCAGGTTGAAAGTATTGGATAGAACTTGAATGAACACACCACCAAGTATGTCTCTCACATGCACCAAATGTAAAAAGCGCATGAAAAATACCTGCAATTGATCATTAAATTCATCAACAAAGGAAATGAATTCCATCAATGGTGAAAATTAAATCCAAGTTACAACACAAATCCCCTTATGTGAATAGATGTCCTATCATCGAACATAAGGAGAAACCACTAAATCAATGGCCAATAATGGGATGTTGTATATTGACTGTAGAGAAACTCACCAATGATGAAAGTAGGCTCATAGGTTCTACTGACTCTAAGTGTGTTCCCCATAATAATGAGTTGAAGTCGATGAGAAGAGACCCACTAATAAGAAGGTTGAGGAGACCCTTCCACACTAGCATGAGTAACACTAGATATGATTTCATTGAGAAAAACTTGAAAATTTAGGAAGGCCAACATGACAATTTAGGGGATCTAAGAAATGGTTGACACGTGTTCTAAATCCTTTGAACATAAACACAACACAATTGAAACTTGAGAAGCCGCTTCATACCCATAGATTAAATAATGATATAAAACCAACAATGCAAGAGGCAATGAGGGTTTCTCCATAGTGATTGGAAGAGTAACCAACCAGAGGAGTTATGGACTCAATATCAAGGTTCATCTTCTAAGTCCAATATTAAAACCCAATTTTTGAAGGAAGGCATGACACAAGTGCTTTGTTTAAGGAAACATAATTTTTTTCGTTACATTAACAAAACATAGAAGATCTAATTTCTTCCCCTCCTCTCTCTTTAATATTTTTTTCTTTCTATTTTTGTGTCTTTTTCATGTTAATAAAGTTTTAAAAACAACAATAGAATGACATGATATAGTAGAACAAACAAGTGTTGCAAGATATGAAACTATGTTCCAAGTGCGTGCAACAGAGTTATGCAAAAAAAAATGAAAAAATGTATTAGGTAGGAGGTGGATATTCTTCAACTATATCTTCCAGGGACACTTATTTCAAAATATAAATGCCATGGAAGCAAAATTACTAGCAACACAAATGAATGTGAATGATATTGTGAAGTCTATAACGGAGCTTTAGGGATTACTGCACAAGTAGTTGTATGCAAAAGAAAATGTGTGAAAAAATATAAGTGGGGGGGTATCAAGGGAATGTTAGAAAGTAAGGCGAGAGAATCATGTTTTCAAACTCACTATCATGATAAACAATGATTTATCCCTAACTTATGAGAAAACTCAACATGGACACCAAGTGACAACAAGGTAATAACTATGACACCCGTGATTGATAATTTCTACCACTATTATTATGATAACTAAACTAAATGGAATTGGTCAAGTGTCACAATATGGTGGGGTGGATCGTAAGGAAAAAATGACAAAGGATGATTATGCACAATGCAGTGGTAGATGTATACCTATGACTATATGCTGGTCATATTTCAATTATCTCAAAATCCAAGTGATGAATTAACATCAAAACTCTAGTAAAAGATGTTTTGTACCCTCCATAACTTGCAATAAAGTCAAAAAACACTTCCAAGAACTCATATAAGTAAAAAATCAACAAAAAAACCATATATTGTAAAGTTGAATATGCACATTAGAAAATTAAATTTGGGTAAAACATAATATAAAAAATGAAAATAGGTCGTTTTTACCATTCCAAGTCTTTTTTACTAGAAAAATTCCCAACACACCTAATCGCCTTTAAATTTAAATTATAAATTCCAATAGATTTAACTATCAAAATTGATTTATGTTAGAGCTAGGTTCTTATCTCTCTCCTCTTCTTTCATTTTCATAGTTAAATTTTATTTTTTTGCCAAAAATTTATTGATGGGAACCCTGTAAAGTTCCCATATGTGCCCCTACACTTTTCGTATTCACAAGGAACATGGGAACAACCATCCCCACACTTTCCTAAAATAAAAGGCATAGGGCCTCATGTCTGTCATAAAGAGAAATTGTAGGGGGTGCTGTGCAACTTCAACAATAAAAATTCCAACATTAAATTTTTCCTTTTAAACTATAGGGGATACAACATGGTGATAATGTGAAGGGAAAGGGAGCATGAAGAGGTTGATAGGATTACCATAGAAGACCTCAAATTTATTTACGCTCTTCAAAATTGTAGCCTCATAAAACTCTCTCATTGTCCCAACATGTGGGCACAAAAAAAATTATTTGAACTGATAATCAACTACTATGAGCCATACTAAGATGCCTTCATGATTGATAATGTCATATTGAATATTTACATCGAGGGGATATACTTCCTCATAGGATTAACCCATCCCAATGCAACAACAATATTGAATGGAGGAGGATGAGGGGCAAAACTCTTATTGTCCAGAAGTACATTGATTCTTACTACACTCTTGATGCACACAAGGTCATATCTAAAGTTCCCATTGAGAAGGTAATTTATATTAGTTTAAATATAATTATTTGACCATTACTCATATGGAATTCTTGACTTTACCACATTAGGTTTCACAGTCCTAGATTCACTATGCAATGGAGTGCTTGAAACCCATAATATATGACTAGTCCATGACTTTGCTTGCCAACATGAATTATCAACTAACATATTGCAAGTTGGGGAGGCACAAGAAACTAATGGTGACAAGACCTTGTTAGTATCCTTCTTCATGGAGAGAGTCTCGGTGATGATCCCATGTGCTACTTATCCACCCACTAGGTGTGGTGATCCTCGTATATGTGTATGAACTAATATGGTGTATCGACTTAGAGGAGGACATGTGTTGAATGTGTTAAATGATAAGTTCCTTAACTGGTATTCATGATAGGTAATCAATATAAATGACCACCAATACACTATAATGGAGTTCAAGAACAACCAAAAGCTAGGTATTCCTCCAAATTTGCAACGGGGAGACATCAGTAAAAGACACTTTAATTTTTTAAATGTCTTACAATTTTTATTTTTATCATATATGATTTTTATTTTTTAAAGGTATATCCTCTTTTTAGCATGTAAATTCACCAATAAAATATTTTGGATGATGCAAATGTTGGCCTAGCTTGACCAATAAAATATCCCATGCACTAACAGAAGGTTAGAGAGGAGGGATATTTATTTTTTAGCAAATATGAAGAACTTTGAACTTTAAAACTATTAATTGCAGAATTACTAAACACTAGAATCAAGAGAAAATTCAATCACATAAATATTTCATCCACGACACAATATTTACCTTCTTGGGAAAACCCTCAAAATAATGAGGATAAAAAACCCAGCAACTCTTCAGAGTATAATTAGATGGATTGTAGGTAATGTATTTTACACAATAGCATATTGTCTTTGGCACCCCAGGTGTTAGATAAGAGAGAATACTGAGCAACAGAGAATATGAATCAATTGTATGGACTTGGCATGTTCCCAAAACATTAATAACAAGACATAATCACTACCATGCAAATAATAGTGAATGGATACATGATAATATTGCACTAATTACAACAAAACTATGAAATTCCTTCATGGATAAAATTTTTGGTGCATTGGAATCTCCATCATGAATAACATATGCACCATGCTTTTCATCTTTGACATTATCTGTTTTTTAACTGACTCCAAAGTGCACTCAACATATAACTAGAAGTATGAACACTTAGTTAGGATGCCAACTTAAGTTCCATAGTGCTTTAACTCAAGTGTCGTCATGTAGATACTTTATTAACTAAAGTGTCATGTCTTGATTAACTTAAGTGATGGCTTTTAGTTTAACTAAAGTATAAACACTTTAGTTAACTAATCCATCTTCATTGACACTTAGTTAACTATATGATTAACCGAATCAAGCTGATTGATTTACTTTGAAGTGATCATTGTGAATTCTTTAAATAATTCAAGCACACATTAAGGCTTTAACTAAAGCTCAATATTACAAGTTCACTTAGTCATTACATTGGCAATTCAAATTCTTTTTTTCTCTATACATTATCTCTTTATTTCCTATCTCTTTATCTTTATTATCTTTATGTTAACTTTATTTATCTATCATATAACATTATACTTAAAATAATTGTCACACGTTATGACCATATTATATTACTCTTGGACCATATAGTCATATGCTAAAGTAATTCACTCCAGAGGTAGCTAATTTATAAAGGAGGCTTAATAGTAATCGGTGAGCATGGCTAGTAATACATCACATAACATTTATGTTTTGACATGCAAATCATTTCACCTCTATAATTGGAGGCCCACCCCTTGGGTACCTACTTTAGCTGGAGGTACACATGAGAATCGTGACTTGATATACTCACAATTCCACCTCTATAACTGGATGTCCACCCCATGGGTACCTACAATAACTGGAGGTCCACATGAGAATCATGACTTGATATACTCACAAGTCCGGAGCCTTGTCCAACAAGACTTTACAACGTCATTAATTTGATAAATCAAAGTATCCACCTCAACACATGGGCAATAACCTTTATAATTAAAGGCTTAGTCATCCTTAGGTCCAACCTAAGAATCTACTCCAAGTACCTGAGTCCAACTCATGATAACCTGTTACCTTTATAACTGAAGGTCCTAATCTTGGCTGTGCAAGGTTGGATTGGAGAATGACTCTTGATGTTGTAAATTTAACAAGGGCCAACCAAGAAATGGAGATAAGGCTTAGAGAGTGCTCCACACCATCTAAAGGAACCTAGAGGGTATGACCCATAAGTTACCCACGACATAAATCGAGGACCTGCTTGATTGCCTTCTAAGGAATGTGGTTGGAGCACCATGACCATGTGTTCAACCCTTCTTACATCTAGCCTCTATCATAGTATGCTACTATGAAATACATGTTTGGGGATAAGGCATAACTTATGTATATCCACTTTTTGTATTGATAGACATATATAACATCACTAGGGGCTTAGAAGCCCAATTTCGTAAATTATTTTACCCATTTTGGACATGATATAAACTTATTATTATTATTATTATTATTATTATTATTATTATTATTATTATTATTATTATATACATAAGTTTTTTTGGTTATGCTTATGTGTAAACAATTATGTGATTAATTTCATGATATAATACATGCATCCTTATTTTATTTATTAATGCAACAAATGTCAATCCAAACATAATTAGCTAATGCATTTGTTAAATCATTCAACCTTATTGGAATATGAATATATGTGATTAATCCAAAACTTCGTTATAAGTCTCGCATGTAATTGCTTCTTTAGAAGCATGAGATCATGGATAAAATAAACATTGTTCAACTATGAATCTAAGTGAACTGCCAAGTGTGGAATTCCAAGTGAAATGGATCCATATTAATTGATGGTATTAGTCGCCTAATGAATACAAACCCCACATGAGCTCACAAGTTGAACTATGGGAGAATAAATCTCCCAAGTTGTAGAAGAAATATTCCAACTATGATGGTTGGTGCCTTTCAAAAATCCCACATATACGAATGTATCTAATGACATATTTTAACCATCAAATGAAAATCGTGATAAGAAGACTAAAAGAAATACTAAAAATAAAAATAAAGTAGCTAATCTACTCATAAACAACATGTACATAGGTATTTCCTAGTCATTGTTGACTAGGCATAAAATCTCTTTAAATAAATCTCATTTCTGGACTCACTCAGAACATCCCCCTTGTAATCCAATAACTCATAGGGTCCTTTACACAAGCCATGCTTCACAATGTAAGGACCATAACACATAGGATTAAAATTACCTACCCCATATTATCTTTACATTATTCTTAAACCAAGAATAGGTTTCCTTTAAAAAAGACCCTAGGATAGACAAAATTTTCACACTAAACCTTAACATGTTTCTTATGAGCCTCATTTATTGTCGTTTCATCTCCACGATGCTCATCGAGTTGTTCCAAGTAAATGAGACATTCTTTATCGACAATCGTGTCAGGTAGGAATTCTATAGACTACTTCAATTAGGGAATTTCACATTTAATATGTAATATTACCTCCACTTTGTGAACTAGATGGAAAAGAGTGAAACCAATAGTAGTATTAACAAATGTTCGATAAGCCCATACAACTGAAAAGATAATTAAATTCCATATTTTTACTCTTATCAATATTCATTTGGAGGATGGTTTTCAAAGTCTTGTTCACGTCTTTTACTTATCCATCTTCCTAAGCATAGTAAGGTGACGAGTGTTTTTTGACCAAAAATCAACTTGGAAGCTAATTCCATCATCATGTTATTTTGAAAGTGAGTGCCATGATTAATGATAATCTCTTTTGGCACTTCAATTCTGGCGATGGATTAATTGAATATGCATATTATTGATGTTTTTGATGAATTAACATGAAAATATTTTGAGTATACTATATATGAGCACTATAGTTATCCATAAGGTAATAATAGGCCTAATTAAATAGTAGGAAGTTTAGACTGCTTCTTCCTCCATGGCTTTCACATCAATGAAGAAGAAAGAGATTAATCCCATGTTCTTAGCAGTTTGGTGATATCAATTCTAGAGTTTGATCTTGAGCCTATGATGATTGACATTTCATAGTTTGATTTCATTATTGAAATGATATTTATTACACAAGTTTTTGAAAATGAAATTAAAAAATCTCCAAATACTCATGACAAGTAATTCAAGCAAAAAAAGGAAAAATGTCATTTCTTGAAGACAAATTACTAGGCACATGCTTCTTCCAAAGATGAGCTCATTACATAGATTTTTGAAATATTATCAAGAAAGCAACCATTGTTCAAAAGAAGAAATCCCTATAGACTTGAATTATGAGAAACCAACAATAAAATAAAAATGATGAAAATCAATATAATTCATAAACCCTATCGAATATAATGATTTCAATGCTAGGGTTTCTCAAAGTAACTTTTAAAATATGGAAACTATGTTCTTGTCAAGCATTGCATGGCCTTAAAACCAAATTCAAATCACCCAAGAATACTATAATTTTGACTTGGCATTATCATATTTATTATTATTTTATCATTAAAAATAATAAATAATTAAAAACCACACATGTACCCACAAGGATCATTATTTTGAAATCCCAAGTCCAACTTGTGTGGCCATGTTCAGTAGAATCAAGGGTATGTTTTCACTGAATTTTCTTGTAATTATTCCAAAACCTTCAAAATTATATCTAATTCAAAAAGAATGATATTTGTATAATACCTCCCTCATTTTTTGAAGAGGATGAAACAATGACATAACTAGGAACATGCAATGTGCATAAAATTCTAACTGGGGAAAATGATTAATGGTGCCAGAGGTTATTGGAAATTTATGGCATATTTAGAATTTCAAGCATAATTACAATGTAGACTTTTATAAACATTTTTATTTATATGCAACAATTAGTGGTGTAGGTGCTAGTTGGGGATAAAAGCAGTGGGTAAAACTAATCGTAATTTTTTAGGGTATAAAATAAATATGAAACTAAAGTGGCTAAACCTAAAATTATAGAGGCCAAAAATCTAACCTCAATTCCCACCTTCAACATGGGATGGCATGAAAAGAGGAAACAATTTTTTAACTAAAATTGACAAAAATATGTAACACTTTTTGTTTGCAATGCAAGCTAAATACACTCCGTTTTTTTTTTGCAAACTACTATTCTACAATAAATACCCAACATGTAGAATACATGCGCTAGAAGTAAGATGGTGCAAGTAATAACAAAATACACACCATAAATTGAACATAACTTGGGTTATAACTATAGAAATTCCCCGAGGAGGCACGTGCGGGAGGGGTCATCTTTGACCTTGGAGGAAAAATAGTGAATACTTTTGCATGGGGCATTGGACACAAGACAAATAACGAGGAAGAATGGTTGGCGCTCCTACAAGGCCTTGAAATGATAGGTCAAGGATCCATCTCAAATCTCCTCGTCTTTGGGGACTCCCATTACGTCATCCTAAAGATGGGATCGGATTACTCTGCAGGATCCATTAATTGCAGAAAATACTACAACATAATATCTCATCTAACCCTCCCCTCTCGCACTACCTTTTACCACATTCTCAGATCGAAAATTCCCTTGGCGACAGTTTGGCCAGGGCCTCCCTACCCCAAGGTTCTTTGTTTTTCAATGACCAAGGGGCCACCCTTAAGTTTATCCCCTAAACCTCCCCCTCTCATGCATTCGACCCTCCCCTCCTTGAGTCTTTTCGCTTTGATCAGCGCTCCCCTCCTTGTCCGGATCAGTGGCCTTCTCTGCGATGTGTAGCCTCCCGTCCTTCCTTTCCTTAACTCTCTGTCCTTCCCCTCGATGCAATCCATCTTCCACACACACGCCATGAACTCCCGGATCCATTTGAATGCCTCTCCCTTTTCTTCTCCGCATATGGATCCTTCTCTCGATGGCTTTGAGCTCCTCCCTGTTGGTTTCTCCTTCCTTCGCTTGCATGCTTCACCCCTCCCATTTTTGCATCTGAATCCTTTTGTCGAAGGCACATAGCTCTCTTTCGCAGGTTCTTCCTCAGCCCACTTGGAGTTGGATGTGGAAATGCATGATGTAACCTTCTCCCCGGTCATGGTTGAAGCTGAAATCAACATTTCATACAGTGTTGAAGCTCTTGCTGCAGGAAGTGTTGCGCCTTCCCCTCAAACTCTATCTTTTAGTAGTGTTTCTGCCTTTCAGGTTTCTTCTCGACTCACATGAATTTTAATGGCAGTAAAACGCTTGGGTTCGAGGTACTCCAACGCTTAAGGCGAGTTAAGAAGACCTCAAGTTACACATTCGCAGGCTCTCAGATTATGTTGTAGAGGGTATTGCGGATAACAAGGAGATGGCTTCAGACGTTAAACATCTGGTTTCTGACATGAGGCATGTGTCCTACCAAATAAAATGCCACAACTCTCGGATAGATGATCACAACAAAGACCTTAAAGAGATGATGGGAACGATTTATTTCATTAAGGAAGACCTCCATAAGATCATTCATATGAATCAATGCAGCCATTGCCAAGAACACGCTGGAGAAGCATCTCAACCAATGGAAGAATTTTCAGTCACCTAGCCTATGGGGTTCCCAGGAAAACCAAAATAGTTCCCTCGGCTTTGTTTATGTTTTTTTGTATTATCTTGAACCAACAGTTCATACGCATATACTCTACTTCAGTAATAGTGCACAGTAGGAACTATCATGTCGGCTTTATATGGTTTTCAACTCGGATAGTAGTTTTTGTTGAGCTTCTATCTCAACTTCCTACTTTCAGTTTTTCACTTGCATTGTACTGGATGGTTGTGCACAACCCTTTTTAATTATATAAATACTATACAGTTTCTGTTAAAAAAAAAACTATAGAAATTCCCCACAATGTAAAATAAAAATCTAGACTATCATTAAGAAATTTATCTTAGTCAGATTAGCTTACAATTGTTCTTCACTTATGAAAATACATCACATGATTTACAATATTCCTCGCACTTTTATGGTATTTATGATGGTTGTTTTTAGAGTTCTCCCAAGATTTCATACCCGGGTTGTCTCTCTACTCAAACATTTATAGAATTCTCTTCATACCAATGGTTGACCACTGTAAATCAGTGGCCAGACATAAGGCTCACATCAACACATATGGTAATAATGGTGACCAAGGCATTTTTATGCGGTTCACAAAATTGGTAAAAAATTAAAATGACACTCTTAGCACACAATATGTTATCTTATAACATTAGAGGAGGGGGTAAGCAGTTTCCCTTAGAGTTGGGAGTGGAGAGTTTGGTAACAAAGGAGACCCCATTAACCTTGATTTCTAAAAGGGTATGTTCAAAGGATTGAATAAAAGGTTATTAGTATGTCTACAACTGAACTTGAAGTTTCTTAATTATATTCTTTGAATGACCTCAAAATTTTCAATAGACCACATTATTATGCCAAAAAAATTTGTGTCCATGTCTATCAAAGATTAGTCATACATAATTTCCCATTCTAAATTGAAATCATCTTCCAAATTATCATCCCATATCTCCCTTATATGAATGAAATTTAATTTGGTTAGTATTGACATTTATAACCTGTAGTAAATTCCAACATTCCCAAGATTTCAATAGAATAAGTGGCATACCTCCCTTATATGAAGGAAATTTAATTTATGTAGTATCGCCATTTATAACAAGGAGTAGATCCCTAACATTCCCAAGCTTCCAATAGAATAAGTGGCCAGGAACTGATTGGAATAGAAGACCATCATTTCATTGGTTCCAATATAATATATAACAATAAAAATACTTTGTTCCATGAAATGGAATGTTCATTTGATATAAGAATCATAGGAACTGATGTAAAGTTAACTATGAGATTGAGGTGTGAACACATGCCCAAAAAATCAACTATGGTCATGTGAAGTTCCATCCTTGCAACATATAAAAAGATGATGAAGAGAGTTTATGAGTCATAAAAAAGTGAGACATAGATGATCAAAATCAAGAAAGTGATAAAAAGCCAAAAAGAAAAGTGCTTTCACTTTAGAAGCATCTTTTAGTCTTGCTATTATTTTTTTAATTTAATGGTCTTGTCATTATCTTTTCTCATTTCTTGACAAAGTCACATCCCTATGATCCCTTTTAACTTACCACTGGGATCCCAACATGGTTGACATTACTCATACTCACAACTTAGTTCTATGACGTTTGAGTGACATAGGGGTTACTTAAATTGGTATATTTGTTAGGTTTGAGGGTAGGAAAATTGCTATTTAGAAGAAACACCAAGCAATTATGTAGGATAAGATATTTGTTTATAAGTTATTTTAATGAGAAATAATATTAAAAAATTTATTTTAAAATTTATAAAATCTTAAAAGTTAATTAATTATTTATAATTTAGAAAAATCATCATTTTATTGTTTCCCCATGGGGTACCTAACCGGCAAAAGTGATAGGAAGAGGACAAATTGCTTGCCAAACATGACACCCAAACAAAGAAGAAATAATGTTTTTAGGTTGTGTTTGTCAATCTAAATATTTCACTATATGCCGAGAATAAGTTGTATAATATAATATCATAAATAAATAAATAAAATTACTTTGTGTTATAATTTTCTTAGTTTCAGTTAGTTGTCATTTAATAGTATAATTTTTTAATAAAATTTAAGGGAATGATGGTAATTTTTCAATTTTTTCTATGAATAAATTTCAACATGGGAGTTAATTTTCGTTAACCTATTTGTTTAAGGTGCGGGTTATATTAGCAAAGTTATTTGGATTTAATTCATGTTAGGGATCCAACTATGCTAAAGGTTGGTATGTCTCCGGTTGGATGTGATCTTTGGGTGACTTTGACGACTTAGATGCCCTTAGGTTGGGGCTCTTAACCAATAGTTCATTGTAAAAAATCCTCTCCCCTAAAATAAAATATTTCATTTCATAAATGAAATTCAAATAAATTTTTTTTATTCTCCCCCCATTTTTATAGTTTCAATTTAATAAAATTATTACAATATATGTTCGATTAAGAGATTGTGCATATACTTTTTTTATATTAAAATTTTGACAAATTTGGAATGAAAATGCTTACATCGACGTGAGGACAATGTATTAATACTATAATTTTGATGTTAAATAATAATAATAATATATTTTCAAGGTCACCGCCAAGCGAGACACCAAATTGGTGTATGAGACTCCCTTGTTTGTTGGACAAGGGACCCCCTTCCGTGCAATGATTTAACTGCTAAATTCTACAAATGTGTACATACACTACCCCCTCCGGATTTGAACCTATGATCTCCTAAGAGGAAACACATGCTCTTAACCATTAGGCCCACTCATGCTGTTACATCTTGTAATATTTTATGTGATGTTACAATAGATCTTTATTTTTTCCATTTATATTAATATTTTCTTAATCCATGTCTATGATGTCATTTCTTACAGTCTTTATGGACAACTAGAGATTATGTATGTATAACACAACTTTTGTAATATATAAAGTTGTTTTATTTGTATGAAAAAAAATGTCGTCTCTTACATTAGTTTGTCGTTAATAACACTACAACTACGAAAGTGTTAAAATAAATCAGTTCTTTTTTTATAAAAAATTTTTTAGACAAGAATTTTAGATTATGCAATTTTTTATTATCATTCAGTATGTCCAAAAAATATATATAATGTGATGAATAGATTTTTTTTTTACATTCTACTTAATAAAGAATGAAATTTAAAATGCAAAAAGCATGTGTAGTTTTTTTTTTCAACAAAGCTTTTACATTTAATGAAATTTGAAATTTAAAATGCAAAAAGTTAAGAAGACAAAAATATTTCAAAGATAGTTTTTTTTTTCGGAGGAGAGGATATCAAGGGGGCTCCATTGTTTAGAAGGGGTAGTAGCCTAAAAAATAGAAAGAGATGATAGGTTTATATTAGGGAATGATATTTTGTTTGGTTACAATGGTAATTACAAATTATCGAGAGAGTTAAAAGTATAATTGGTGCAAATTTGAATTTGCATGGTAACTTAGTTGGTCCTAGAATAAATTTATAAGGACTAACTATTAAATTAGTATATGAAACCATGATAGTTCAAGATCTAATTAGAGATAGGCCCTTGTATTAGAGGATGATTTGGAAGCTAGCATGTCCACTCAAAGTTAGAATTTTCACTTGGTTCCGACTTTTCAACACGATTCTTGTTAAACTTTTAAACCCACAAAAAATATTGGAGACATGATAAAAATGAACTCACGTAAAATATTATTTTATTATAATGAAGTCGCTCGATACAATGGGTTTGGTTTCCGTGTCCAAGTCTTCTAAATTCTCAAATTTTTGAATTCCTCAAATTCCCAAACTCCTAAATTATCCTGAATTCTCGAGTTCTCAAATTCCTTAATTTCCCAAACTTTTGAATTATTGAGATCCTCAAATTCCCAAATTACTTGGATAACAATTCGTGTTGAGTTAAACCTTCTTTTATTCCTTTCTATTTTGAAAATTCAACCACTCAGAATAAAAATTCACAATATGCTTTTGTCACCATCGTTTATTTCCTTTGATTAATTGGGATAACAACTATTTCATAAAGAGTAAATGCTTAACTTCCAATCTCAAATAAACTCATCAAAATCTCAACATATTTTTAAAATGAAAAAAATTATTTGTATAATCTCTCTATTTCTCGAATAATAATTTCTTTGTTTAAAAATAATTAAAAATATATAATAATATAATTGTTTCATCCCCTTTAAAATAATAACTCTTCCATAAGTAAGCATTCTATCTCCACCCTTTTTTCTTTAAAGATTAAAAAAAATCACGAGTGATATTTTAACTCGGAAAATCACATAAATACCTATACTTCTTTCCTTATATATACCTATACTTCTTTCCTTACAAGGACTCATATTTCTCTACCACTCTGTACTCCGGATTTCTCTGCTCTTTTGTGTGTCTTTTCTTTTCAGTGGCAGTTATATGATAGGTGCATATTTTCTATTTGTTATACCAAGGGAGTATGGCTTTGATTAATACTCTCAAATATGGAACAACAACACTTTATTCTTTGGTATTTGCTTCATGTATTGGAAGCATGGATTAATGTTGGATTTCCTTCTTGGAAACTCCACAAATAATATTGTAGGAAACTCTTATAAATGGGTTTTTATCCTTGAACCTTTTTATCTAAATCACAACCACATTGAAATTTAATCACTTCATATTAATTTTTGTATATTATTGCTCAAGAGCTTCCTACTCCAATACCTTGTTAAACTTTTTAACACATGTAAAATATTACTTTATTCCAATGAAGTCATTTGATACAATGGGTTTAATCTCATTTTATGCAATTGGCTTGGTAGTTCTGCTACAATTATAATATAACTTACTTAAAAATATATAATTCTCAATTGATTATTCAATTAGTTTACATTACATTCTTTCATTGGATGTTTTCAAGTGGAAATATCATTCTCCAAGTTATAAGAATGTTTTATGGGAGGGAGGATAGTTATACACTACGTTTTTAGTGAGAAGTCATGGACTTCTCTAGTAAACATTCAAGAAGTTTCCATTTTTGAAGCATCAACACTTTATTCCTACCTCTTTGTTTGTTACTAACAAATATTATGTAATATCCTAAATACTTATATTTTCTAATTCTATGCAAAATTTCTGAATAGCCGAGCATGCAAAATTGCCCTAAATTATAGCTGAATTTAGGGTTAGGGTTTGTAGGAAAGATTATAACACTTACCACTGATAATCTGGCTGAAGATGCTCATGAGAAAATATGCATGCAAGATAATCCAAGCTGATGAAGTAATAACCCCTTTTGCCAGCGTAGTGCCCCCAACAGTCTGGACCAGTTAAAGATGACTTTTTTTGTGGAGGGGTGGTCTGTTGGAGCTGCAAACAGGGATAATTTTAAGGAACCATACTTATTTAAAAGTGTATAAATGTTGGTGAATATTACCAATTCTTAAAACACCAACTATAAAATGATTGGCGATATTTTTCAAAAAATATTTTAATTTCCAAGTATTTTATATCGTTTATATAATAATTTGGCGATTTTTAGGGTGAAAAAATTTTACCCCATCAAAATTGGGTGAAATAGGGCTTCAAAAAATGCAAAATGACGATCTTTTTTGGGAGAAAAACATGGAAAAATAGCCCACTGGGCTAAAATTCACCCCTAAAATTATCCCTGGCTGCAAATTTGCCGGAGTGTAGATGTGCCCGTGCTAGAGAGAATGGCCAGAGCATGCAGAATATTTGACCTCTCAAGGTACCCTAGTGAATTGGTTCAGTTGACTGGTGTTCACGCCCTCCCTCTTCTCTGTTCTGCTGCTAGCTGCTCCAGCTGAGAAAATCGGTGCCTGATAATCACTAAAAGCAATAGAGTGATCTTGTCGGTGAGGATGCAGGACACACGCGGAAGAAATATGGTGATCCGGAGTCTCGGTGAATGACTAGGGGTTTTCCTGCTAAATCCCCCCCCAACTGTACGGATGAACGTGCAACTAATCTTATGGCATACACTGAAACACTAAATAATGATGAATACGATAGATGCGGTGACAAACCTGGATGGTTTATCCTGAAGGAGACTAGGGAAGATATTGCACTGCCGAACCCTCGTTAGTTGAAGACTTCGTCCTCAACCCCAACTGTTGTAGTTGCACGCTCTGTTGCTGCTCAAATATCCCAATCAATAAATAATAAACATAAGTATCTCTTTAGGCTCCCTCATCCTTCTTAAATAGATCCTTATGCGCTTTTAGGGTTCGTATGTCACTTTAATGGTTTGTGCTTTCACTTTTTCATGCATGCGATTCTAATTTGATGTTGACTTTTAAGCCTAAAGAGAAAAGGCTTCTTTTATCCTACTGCTGAATTTAGTATTGAATGTGTGTCCCAAGTTGTTCTAAGTACCAAATGTCCTCAGTCAACCCCCTCTTATGCAGTACCTACTCAAACCTATGGGGATTAAGTAGGCTAGCGAGTGTTTTGTTTCCTAATCGGACGAGGACATTACAGTCCTCCTCGCTTGATATTGTTTGTCCTCAAGCAACTTCAAACTGGGATGCTGCAATACCTGTTCTCCTTCCCATGTGGCATCCTCCGGAGGTAATTCTTTCCATTGGACCAAGTATTCTCTAATCACACAATTCCGGAGTTTTCTTTCTCGAGTCTGTACAATCCGTTCTGGAATTAGTACCAGTAGTCCCTCATCATCTAAGGGAGGTAACTCTGTTGATGGAGCAATGTGTTGTCCAATGGTATTTTTCAGGTTGGACACATTATGAATACATTGTGAATTTTTCTCTCCTATGGCAGGTCTAGTTCATGTGCCACCTCTCCCATCTTTTTGATTATTCTGTAGGGTCCGTAGAAGCGAGGTTTTAACTTTTCCGCTCCTTTCTTCTTAAGTGAAGACTATCTATGGGGTTGGATCCATAAGTATACCAGATCTCCTACTTCAAAGCTCTGCTCAACCCTATGTTTTTCTGCATACAACTTTTGTTGATTCTAGGATGTCTGTAAGTTCTCTTTTAGGATTTTAAGGATATCCTGATTGTCTTGTATCCAATCCTTTGCCTTAGGAGCCCTGCTTTCTCCGAATGCTAGATCTGCAAAGTCCAAGGCCTCATATCCATATCATGCCTTAAATTGTGTCATCCTAATAGACATGTGGTAGGTAGTATTGTAGCAGTATTCCCCTAAGTGTAGCCATTTAATCCAAGTTCCCTGCTGCCCTGCTACATAGTTCCTCAGATACCCTTCAATCCACTTGTTGACAATCTCGGTGTGTCCATCACTTTGGGGATGATAACTCGTGTTGGTAGCAATTTCGGTTCCCACTAACCTGAATAGCTCCTGCTAGAAGGCACCGGTGAATCTACTGTCCCGATCACTAACAATGGTCTTGGGTAACCCGTGTAACCTGAAGACCTCTCTGAAAAATAACTCGTCTACCTGGGCTGTGGAGTAATCAGATGATATAGCAAAGAAATGGGTGAATTTGGTCAGACGATCAACCATGACATATAAGCAATCTCACCCATGGACCTTGGGAAACCCTGTAATGAAATCCATGGAGATACTTTTCCACTTTTGTTTTGGAATTGGTAGTGGCTGAAGCAACCCTGCTGGATGGATGTGCTCAATCTTGTTCTGCTGACAAATGTTGCATTCCTGTACGTGTTGCATAACCTCCCCCTTGAGGCCCTTCCATGAGAACCTCTCTTGGATCTGCGTATAGGTCTTCAAGATACCCTGATGTCCTGATAGTGGAGAGTTATGTGACGCATGTATGATTTTCTTTCTTAAAGTTGATTCTATGACGAGGTATATCCTGCTTTTGTAATAGATGATGTCGTCGATGTTCTATACCTGTCATCCTGAACCTGCCCATCCAATAATTCGCAATCAAACTTATTTTTGGAGTACTCTACTAAGAGAATAGCCCTCCAATCTATAGATATACTCATGAGAGATAATGAAGCGGGTCGTCTGGACAATGCATTAGCTACTATATTGTTCTTACCCTTCACATACTCTATCTCGAAATCGTAGGCTTACACTTTGCTGACCCATTTCTGTTGCCGCTGATTCAACTCCTTATGCTCCAAGAAGTACTTGAGGCTGTTATGATCTGTCTTGATTTTGAACTTGTTTCCCACCAAGTACTGTTTGAATTTAGTGAGAGTATGTAAGATGGCTAGCATCTCCTTGTCATATATGGAGTAGTGTGGCTCATAGTTCTTCAGTTTCCTGCTCTCAAATGCAATGGGGTGATGGTTTTGCATCAATACTGCTCCTAGCCCTTCCCCTGAGGCATCACATTCTACTACAAATGGCTGTGAGAAGTATGGTAATGCTAAACCGGGAAAGAACTCATGATGACTTTCATCTCCTCAAAATTTTTCTGTGCCAATTCTGTCCAGGTGAAGGCTCCCTTCTTTGTGAGATCTATGAGGGGTGCAGCAAATTGGGAGAACCCCTTAACATACCTTCGGTAATATGTGTAAAGGCCTAATAAGCCTCTCAATTATGTGCCTGTTTTTGGCATGGGCCAATCCCTCATAGCTCAGATTTTATCCATATCAACCTGTACCCCTTATGCACTGATTATGTGCCCTATATACATCATTTCCTTCATGCCAAATTCACACTTGGACATCTTCGTGTAAAGCGAGTGTTCTTCTAGAATGCTCAATACTTTGTACAGATGTTTCAGGTGTTCCTCCCATGTTTTGTTGTAAATCAAGATGTCATCAAAGAATACTAGCAAAAACTTACGTAACTGAGCTCTGAAAGTATGGTTCATGCATGACTTAAAATTGGCTGGAGTATTGGTAAGACCAAAAGGCATGACTAGGAATTCATAGTGACCATAGTGACAACGAAAAGCTATTTTAGAAATGTCTTGATCCCTTACTCGAACCTGATGGTACCCCCAGCGAAGATTAATCTTTGAAAAGTAATTGACGCCCCGCAGCTCGTCTATTATTTCATCAATCCTAGGGATGGGATACCTATTTTTGATGATATTTTTGTTGACTACTCTGTAATCGATGCATATTCGCACTGTGCCATCCTTCTTCTTGACTAAGACCACTGATGATCCAAAGGGGCTAGAGTTGGGCCGAATATATCTAAGCTCCAGTAATTCCTTGATCGTATTCTCGATCTCATCCATATGTCTTTTGGGATGTGGACAAGGAGTGGTGATGACTGCTTGTTTCCCCTCCTCTAGCTCAATGTTGTGCTCAAAGCCCCTGTATGGCGGTCTACCTGCTGGAAGGTCCCGAGATACCTTTTTTGCGTTTCTGTAATAAAGCCTGAATATCATCTGGGTGTTGTGTGTTGTTCTTTGGAGGTTTCCTAAAGGTGACAAAACATTCTGCAGCCCATTCTATGTCATCCTATCTGAGTACTACCTCCATTCTCCGTGAAGAGACTGGTTTTGGGGGATAAGTGTTCATGCCCCTCAAAACTACATATTTTCCATCTGGCCCCTGGAATTCCATTTCCATTGCTCGGTAGTCTATAGTATATTTCCCTATTGAATAAAGCCATTGAACGCCTAATACTACATGTGTATCTACCACATCCACTACATAAAATGAATCTGTCATCTGGTAGTTGCCTAATGTGACATTCAGTTTTGGAAACCAATAGTTGCACTCCATACTAGAGTTTTCGCCTATTGCTATAGTAAATCCCTCAAACTTCTCTGTCAAAATACCCCTCTTGGATACCCAAGCTACATCAATGAAATTTTGGGTTTCCCCCCCATCAACCAATACTCCCACTCGGTGGCCCTGTACTACTCCACTGACCATGAGAGTATGGAATCTAGGTACTCCAGATAGTGTAGCAATAACTCCCTCTGGTGTATCACCATGGATTGACTCCTCCTCTGCAGCCCGTAATTCTTCTATTGTCTCATGCTCGTAGTCCTCCCCTTCACTGTCTAAATATGCCTCTATGTAGTGAGCCTTGGCCTTTCCTGTGCACCTGTGTCCTAGAACCCATGGTTCCTAACAAGTAAAACATAATTTCTTCTGTCTCAAGTCTTTCCTAGTGCCATCGTCTAACCATGTTTTCTTCGGGACTTCCTGTTGGAAAGGTTTCTTGTCCTTGTCCTTAACCGAAAATTTGGTCTTGAGTGGGAATCTGTTCTTTAGAACTAAGTCTTGGAGATCTCTGGCTCGACTAATGGAATCCTATAGAGTGGGGGGTTTGTAGGCTTTCACCCATCCCAGTAGTGGCTATGTCAGGGCCTCAGTAAACAACATCATCAATATGCTCCCTGACACATCTGTTACCATAACATCTATCCTCTAGAATTTTGAGATGAAGGCCTCGACGCTACCTGTTTCCTGAGTTGAGCCAACTCCATGAAATGATTCTCTAGATATTTCCTGTCGAACAGCTCCATGAGTTTTTGAGTGAACTCACCATAGGAGTGGATGGTGTTGTGACCCAATGTCACTAATCCGTGGTACCACCACTAATGGGCCTCTCCATCCAGGTGGAGTGTAGCCAATTTAATGGCATCTATCTCTATCATGGGATTGAGTTGGAAGTAGGTATCCAACTTCTGAACCCATATCCTTGCTGAACCTCCGCGAGTCCCATCAAAGTTTGGGATGGTCAACCTGCCCAAGGTTTTCTGCAACTCATAGTTATGATTGAATACCTTGTTGAAATTCTTGGGCCTATTTCGACTCTTCATGTTGCAAAAATACAAAAAATACATGGCTGCATGAAACTCGTCCCCTGATTCCCTGTATTCCTACAAATAGGCCCAAAAGGGTTCGTTAGGCTCTACCTGCATGACTGGCCCTGCTACTGCATCTGCAAAGAAGTGAGGCATAATAGGCCTGTTGGAAGGTATGTTATATATGTGGGGTTTGTTTTGCATACTTGTGTATGCATGTTTCCCACTACTACTTGTAGACCCTCTATCTACCAGTGAGAGAGGTGTAACTGGTTCTGGTTTCGTCGATAATCTGTTGATTGCATTAAGTACGTCCTTTTTTCCTTTGGCTAAGTCTTGCAATGTGATTACTAGGTTGCGAAGCTCCATCCTATCCTCATCTTCTCCCGTTCCTTTTCCCTTGTCAGAGTGTATGCCTGTTGGGTCCATGTTTGCGTTGGTATCTTCTAGTTGGATATCCTCATAGTCCTCTATGTACCTACTCCTTTTCCTATAGGTTACAAAAGTGTCCTCTTCTGTATTCATTTACTTCTCACGTTCAAGCCCACGGCTGGCAAGGAACATGCTCTGATACCATTGCAATATCCCAAATATTGATATTTTCTAATGCTATGCAAAATTTATGAATAGTCGAGCATGCAAAACTTCCATGCAAAATTGCCCTAAATTATAGCTAAATTTAGGGTTAGGGTTTGTAGGAAATTTTGTAACACTTACCATTGATAATCCGGCTAAAGATGCTCCTGAGAAAATACGCATGCAAGATAAGCTGAGATGATGAAGTAATAACCCATTTTTCTAGCGTAGTGCCCCCAATAGTCTGGATCAATTAAAGATGACGTTTTTGGTGGAGGGGTGGTCTGTTGGAGCTGCAAATTTTTTCGGAGTGTAGATGTGCCTGTCTCGGAGAGAATGGTCGGAGCATGCAGAATATTTGACCTCTCCAGGTACCCTAGCGAATTGGTTCACCTGATTGGTGTTCATGCCCTCCCTCTTCTCTGTTCTGCTGAGCTTCTCCAGGTGAGAAAATCGGCGGCTGATAATCACTCAAAGCAATAGAATGATCTTGTCGGTGAGGATGCAGGCCACATGTGGAAGAAATATGGTGATCCAGAGTCCCAGTGAATGACTTGGGGTTTTCCAGCTAACCCCCCCCCCCCCCCTAGTTGTACGGATGAACCTGCAAATAATCTTCTGACATACACTGAAACACTGAATAATGATGAATACGATAGATGAAGTGACAAACCTGGATGGTTTATCCTGAAGGAGACTAGGGCAGATATTGCACTGTCGAACCCTTGTTAGTTGAAGACTCCATCCTCAACCCCAACTGTCGTAGTTGCATGTTGTGCTGCTACTCTGTTATACCCAAATCCTATCACCACCATGTGATAAGACCTTGTTTTCCCTTAATCCCAACACTTGGAGTGGAAACCTATCCTATTTGTCAATCTTACATGAAAAAACTCAGCACTGCGCTTGCCTTGTGTCCCATGAGCGATACCTTGCTTGCATCGCCTGTATCCTGTGTTTCATAAGCGGTGCCACCGCCTGTGGCCTTTGTCCCATAAGCATTTCTTATCTAAACCTCTCTGTCATAAGAGAAGAAAAGCGGTACCCTGGGTAAAATGGGAAAAAGAGAAGTTTCTCGAGGCTTCTAGATCATGAGCCTCGTGTCCTCCCTTATCCCTATCATAGTGGGTCAGTTGAGCTCAAGAACCCCCATCATAGGATCTTAGAGGCCACCTCACCCACAAATCTCTCAACTATCCCTATCCATTGAGCCTTATAAATACAAGCTCATGTCCATAGTTGAGGGGGAGAACGATAGAGGTATTGTTATGCTGTTGGATTGACTACCTAGTCCAAGCCATTGGAGAGCATAGAGAGTAAATTTGGAGCTTATGGAGATGAGATGTTGGTTTCATGGATATGTCTTTCAACACTAAAGCAATGGTCGTAAGCTTCCCCATTTATCTTTAATGCAAAGCTAATTTCTGTCCCACATTACTATTGTTTTGATTTCACATGTATATGTTGTTAGATTCCTTAGTCACTAACATGGATAAGTAGATGATGTTCTGGTAGCTTTGATGTGTTTGCATGTCTGATCTATTTGCAGGTACACAGGTTCACTATCGAAGCAGCATTCCAGGTGTCTACGACATCCAGGGAGGGTCTTCTTCCTTTGTCGTTCACTCATTTGTTCTGGATCTGAACCATTCAGACCAGAGGAACAACTTCTGTCTATAGAAGGTGAAATATTCCTGGTTACAAATATGGTGACTCTGCTGGGGCGTAGATACATGTATCAGTTGATCTGATCTTCCTCAATTCTTCAACTCTTGTCTGAATCCAAGCTACATCTCCAACTCTCTTCAGTCAGATCCGCTATCTGACTCAGTGTATTTTGGTTTGAAACTTTCAGATTTGTTTAGATCTAAATTATTTCGACCTTTTATGCTCTTTTTTATTGTCAATCCATTGAATTTTACCTTGATATGATCTTTTTCTAACTTGATATGTCGTTCTCCTTTGTGTTTTGGATCTATACATGGAACCGCTCTTATGTTGTTGGCGAGAAGCAGTGCCACTGCCTGAACCTTGTTAGTAGCACGTGGTGCCACCGCCTGAGTCCTATTATCCAGAAGCAGTGCTGGTCCAAAATCGCTCTGTCAAGACCCCTATAGTGCGGTGCCAGGTAGGCCTTGTTCCAAGACCACTTTTTTCTCATTTTTGCAAAAAAATTTGAGTTGATTTGCTTTCATCCCTGCACTGTTAGGCTTGTGTGTTAGAATCTGATGCTTGTGGTTTGAAATTTTGTGGTAAAAGATTGGTTTGATTGGAGAATTCAACAGCTAGATTAGGCTTATAGATTGTTCATTTACTTCTGTGCTTGTTGGTTGTGATTGTGAAAGGACTTCTTATTTTTTTGAAAAGCTTAGGGTGTTAGTGAGATCTCTTTTCATTTATGTTATATAGACTGAAAGAAAAGCATTTGATTAGCATCTTGATTTCATTTTTTGTTTTCATAGAGGACTTCTTTTAGCTTCTTTAAAAAAGAAATTTTTTGACTGAGATTAGGTTATTATCATCATTGAGCATTAGACATTGGATCTCTGATTGGCCTCACAAGCTTTCAGGCTCTTTATGTTCTTTTGTCTCTTGTGCATTTAGTACTATCTCATCAAAATAAAAATATGGTAGTTTTAAGTTAGATTTATCTATGTTTTAAGAAAATTTGAAAAATAGAGTGCATATGCATGTAGTGTGCTTCTTGTTTTTGTTTTAGGAAAAGAGACTCTTCCCCTTTTTTATTGCTTTCATAAAAGAGAAATGAGTTTGGAAAGTGTTGCTTGTCTTTGATTTTGATTAGTTCAAGATTGTTGTTTGGAAATTTTTTGGTTTTGAAACAAAAGAAAATACTCTCTTTCCCTCCGGTAGGTAGGAATACCACGAACGGTAATGTGAAATATTTGCATGAGCATACTGCATGGTTTTACTTTTTCTATCAAAATTCCATGCATTCACCTAACCGTCCACTTTAAAATTAACGGTAGTTATAGGTTAAAATTTACATAGCAATTTCAGTGATAGGTTAGAGACGTGTTCGGGTGTCGTTAAGCATAGGAGCTGTCGTTACTCGTCCGCATTAAATCCTAGGACTCGCACGGTTCTTCCACGTACCGTCGGTATATCGAACGACCTTTCACATACCCTTGAGGTATATCGAAAGGTACTTCACATACTTGATTGTATATCGAAAGGCCTCTTGTGTACAGTTATGCATTAGACAACACTACTACCGATTTGAGCTCCCACGTACCTTGAGTATATCGGGAGACCCCACTAGGATACCTTATCCATCTGAGGAAAGTCCTTTGGTCGTCTTGCTTGGATCCATACATCGAAAATAGCATTCATGGATATTACTACGCATGTACCCTAGAGGTATATCGCGAGTGGCACCTTCTTGACAATCCTGGTGAGAGACCTGACTATCTGAACTCCTCCTGTCATTTAAGTTTGCTTGTTTGACCTATAGCTTGAGTAGGGAAATTTTTGGTGTGTTTTCTAGTTTTTTGAGACTCTAGGTTAGAGAGGAAATGTACAAACTAGCTGAGCTAAGATAGTCCAGAAGAGTGCGGGGCTTGCCACCCTATTTTATTCCTGTTTCAGGAGAAAATCCAATGGAAGCTATCGACCAAGGAGCTGCTACCACCTCCCAAGTGGGAGATAATGTGGGTGCAGAAAGTGGAGGACCATATCCTTCACAATCGCCTCCCTTGGTCCAACAACCTTCTCAGGGAAATACCTCATTCCATTCTCCCATAGAAGGTCATGTTGATGATACTACCCGTTTGGATTATGGTCCCAATGCTCCATTTTGGGATACCTCTATAGGATAAGCCATTGTCTCATTTGGCACCCGTTTAAACTTTTCTGAAGAAATTTCTCCAGATGAAGAAGAACGTAGACAATACCAGGCAGCCATTCTCCGTGCACAGGAGATTGAAAAGAAAATAGATGATATATTGGGCACACCACCACCACGTTCCGCATCTGTGCCTATGGGATATCGTTCACTTGTCGATTCTATGAGACCCATTGAATCGATTATAGATCGCATAGTGACTCCACACAACCTAGGTCAAAATTCAAACCCCACCACCTCCTATATTATGTCTGTTCCCAATCCTCCCAGGTCTTCTACACCTGGGGCTCAAACTTCAATTCATGTTTCGTCATCACCTTCTAGTGCTGGGGGGAAACCCCCGGCACGACCTACATTATTTGGCACTGTAATTGTACCTAGTCAAGGACAAACCTCTAATATAAAACAATCTACGGTTTATGTCCCTCCCACCGACCCTAATATGGTTAATCCCCCATCCAGTTCAGGTTAGCCCTTAGGGGTACAACCTGTAACCATTCAATCCTCTAGGAGTTATGGTTATACTGCACTTGTAGGAAATATTAATTATTCACCCAACCCTATAGGAATGTCGTATGCATGAATTCCATACCCTAGTAATACTTTTACGACATGGGGGAAACCTAATTGGTCTTACATGTCGACTATGGGGGGGATACCTATTCATACTCCAGGAGGTGCCGGAGGATCGCCTTATGGAGGTCCTCCCCCTGGGGGCCTTAATGGTCCTGGGGGGCCTGGTGGCTTCCCTCCTTACGGTCCTAATGGTCCTGATGGTCCTAGGGGTCCTGGTGGCTCTCCTTCTAATGGCCTTGGAGGGTTTGGTGGCCCTCCCCCTAGTGGTTCCGGTGGCTTCGGGGGTTTACCTCCTAGAGGTCTCGGAGGGTCTGGTGGTCCTAGTGGTCCCAATGGTCCCGGTGGTATCAGAGGCCCTGGTGGCCCTAATGGTCCTGATCCCAGAAATAAACCCCTCATGGGTGGATTTCTCAGTAGTTCTTCTTCGCAACAACCTGTCTATCAGTCTACTTATGGTCCTACTGGTACATATATGCCATATCAATATTACTAGTATGTGTAACCTAACCGTCAGTTACCTTTCCTAGCAACTTTGGACTTACCTGATTTGTCCAAGTTGATTAATGACCCCATTCGACACAATCCCTCGTGGCCTCCCATTCCGGTAAAGTTACCATCGGACATTCCAAAGTTCGATGGGAAGCAAGGAGATGATCCGAAAAACCATGTCATGACATTCCATCTGTGGTGTTCTTCAAACTCCCTCATGGATGATTCATTTAGGTTACAACTCTTTCAGCGAACTTTGATCGGTACAGCCACGAAGTGGTACATTGAACTTCCACAACATTCGTTTGTGGATTTTGGCTCCTTGGCAACCTTGTTTCTTACACACTTTCAAATCCATATCCGTTATGAAACGGGTACTGATCTCTTAAATCCTCTACGATAGAACACCTCCACCCACATATCCAATAATATCCATGAGTGGAGAAGGCAGAGAAGGATTATTAAGGCTCCTATTCTGGATCAGTTATTAGTTGATTGGTTTACCAAGTCTTTGTTGCCTCCAATTTCCCGAGATGTAGCTATGGGCGGTGCCGTTATTGAAGAGCAAACCATTAGTTGAGCCCAGTATCTAGACTTGGTCTATTCCCAGTCTGGAACTCTTTATGACTTGATTCCTCAAGCTCCTCGCCCAAGCACCGATCCCGCAAAGCCACCAACAAAAGTACTTGTTGATGGGATTGTTGGTTCAATCCAGTCCCTGATAGCAGCGAAACCTACCAAGCAACCCCAAAATGCCACCCCTACTCCTTCGACTCCTAATGTTTCCGCCGAGGTCAATTCTATTCAAAGTACTCAAACCTCAAGCAATAATAAAAAGAAGGGTAAAAATAAGAATAAAAAACCTGGAAACCAACAGGAGAATCCAAGACCAACCAACAATGATAACAATAAAGGGAAAAGAAAAGAAAAATATCCATGTCTTCTATGCGGAGGTGACCATTTCACAAAAGAGTGTCCTCATTGGGATGAAATCTCCCAATTTTTGAAATCAAATCCCGCACCCGCAGTTCTCACGAATCCTTTTCCCTCTCAACAACAATTGATAGACCACATGTCTAATCAGGGTAACTCTAGTTCGTCAGAGGAAATTCGTATGATGTCCTCGTATACCATTAGTCTACAAAATCGTAGTCAGAATTACCACAGACAAAAAAGAAGACCATTCTTCTTCAGGAAAAGCCCCCTCTACTGGTTCTCTGGAATCCTCGTCTACTGTCCCCTTAACCATCGAGAAGCCTACTCTCGACATGATTTTGCGTCCACCCAATAGTACTCTTAGGATGGTTGTTTTTAACCCTAATGCTCGAGCTGCTCAATTTTATAATGTAGTTGAAGATCTCGCTTAGGAACCTTGTGCAATGTCTACCTTAGAAGTACTCCAAATTTGTCCTATACAACGCAAAAATACGTTAACTGCGTTAGGATATTTAGACCCGGATAATACTAATTTGATTCATTTCAATATTGAGAACTATAAGTCTAGGCTACCTCATAAACTTTCTTTTCAAATCATCACGAAAGTAGTTGGAAAGAAGGTTTTTAGAACTGTTCTAGATGAAGGAACTTCGACTTCAGTTTTGTCTCTGTCTTGTTGGAAAGATCTCGGCTCTCCCGAGCTTGTAACATCACCTACGACTCTGAAAGCCTTTGATGGAAAAGGTTTCTATCCCCGTGGTCTCATATCAGCCCTTGCAGTCGATATTGGGGGCAAAACTGTTTCTATTCAAGTAGAAGTAGTAGATGCCCCATTAGATTACAACCTCCTTCTACGAAGAAATTGGTTTTATGCCATGACTATTGTCGCTTCAACAGTATTCCGAACAGTCCAATTTCCACATCTAGGAAGAATTGTTACCATTGACCAGCTTGATTTCTGTACACCGGATGTTACTACCTCTATAGCTAATAACATCCCTATGTTAGGCCATTCCCCTCCTCCTTACCAGTCGATTGGGGTAGGCATGTTGAAGGATTCATCCCTTATGGGGATTTTTCCATCCACTCCTCCTAACATGGACACCACGATAGTCAATATGATTGCGTCATTTGACCATGATCCTAAGGGCAAACAAGTTGTTGAGTCCACCTTGTTGAGTCCACATGAAGCAATGTATGACACCTTTCAAACCCTTTCCGATGATCACACTGATGACCTCCATCTAGTGGCTTCGAATCCTTACCATTTACCTTATTGGTTAGAACCGTCTCTTCTTGTTTTAGATTATCTCTCTGAGACTTTTCCTTCCAACAAGTCCATTATGGAGATCATGAGTACAGATGAGTCCGTTTGGGAGGATCACCATCATAGATCCATGTTCCCCCCCAACACCAGTTTGGTTAACCATGATTATGCATCCCTGTTTCCTGCTGATATTGTCAACGCACCCCAAAGCCCCATATGGTTGCAAAACACAGATTCTGAAGGAAACCTTTGCAACATTACTCGAACGAATCCGATTGACATATCAGCCAAGCTTGGTACCATCAAGCATGTTCATGTTGGGCAGAACTGCTCGGCAGATGAATCTGAAGCATATAAGGCACTTTTCAAAGAATTTCGTGATATTTTTGCCTAGTCCTATGAAGAAATGATGGGGATTGACCCATCTATTGTGGTTCATGATATTAAAACCTATCCCACTGCTAAACCTGTCAGGCAAAAACTAAGGCAAGTCCACGGAAAACAGAAGGCCACGGCTATTAAAGCTGAAATAGAGAAACTTCTCAAAGATGGGTTTATTTATCCCGTACCCCTGACAGAATGGGTATCGAACATTGTCCCTATCAATAAAAAGCAGGGCACCATTAGAGTCTGTATCGACTTTAGGGATTTGAATAAATCTTGTCCCAAGGACAACTTTCCTACTCTGCACATCAATCAGATTATCGACAACTGTGTCGAAAGTGTCATCTTTTCATTCATGGATGGCTTCTCTGGCTATAATCAGATTGAAATATTACCCACCAATCAGCACAAGATGACATTCATTTGCCCATGGGGAACCTTTTCATATAAAAATTTACCTTTTGGCTTGAAAAATGATGGAGCCACATTCTAGCGTGCGGTGTCCTATGCGTTTCACGATATTAAACATATTGTTGAACCATACCTTGACGACCTCCCTGCTCATTCACAGTGACGGGAGGACCACCTTGGTCATCTTAGAGACATATTCCTAAGATTCCGTCATTATAATATACAGCTCAATCCGCATAAATGTGTTTTCTGCATTGAAATGGGACATCTGTTAGGCTTTGTGGTCTCTAAGGATGGCATCCGAATAGACCCTTGAAAATTGTCACCATTTTATCTCTACCAACCCCAACCAATCTCCTTGAACTCCAAAGTTTGCAAGGGAAGGCAAACTTTCTCCATCGTTTCATGTGCAATCTTGCAGAGAAAACACACGGTTATATGCGTCTCCTTAAAAAGGACACCCAATTCTTTTGGGATGACCAAGCCCAATGTGCCTTTGATAATCTCAAACACACTTTGACTCATTCACCCATGATACACCCCCCAGATTATTCAAAGGACTTTCTCTTGTATATTGCTTCCTCCGCTTACTACCATTGCTATGGTTTTGGTGCAGGAAAATCCCAACAGTCAGGAGCACGTGATTTACTATGCTAGTACGAATCTTATGGATTCTGAAACCCGATATTCACGCATGGAGAAGTTAGCATTGGCCACGGTCATTGCTGTACAAAAATTTTGTCACTACATTTTGCTCCGCACAACCACTGTATTGGCAGACCAGAACCCTATGTATTACATCCTGACTCGTCAAGTGCTCAGGGGCAAGTACTCCTGATGGACAGTCATACTACAGGAGTTCGATCTGGAATTTGTCAAAGCCACATCAAAGAAATCCTTGGTCTTTGCCGAGCTCATGTGTGATCTTCCCTTTGCTTCGACGAAATCTGAGCCCAGTGATTCATTTCCGGATGAATTCCTGTTCCTGATAAGCACTACCGATCCATGGTATGGAGGTTTGCTTATTTATCTCCAAACACAAATATTTCAGCCACATCTATCTCGTGACGATCGCCGCCGTATCCATCACCACGTGAAATACTACCTCATCCTGAATGATACCTTGTATAGACGTGGGATTGATTCTATTCTCCGGTGATGCCTCACTCATGAGGAAGCTGAACATGTGTTGAATGATTGCGACTCTGGAGCTTGTGGTGGTCATTTATCTGGGATGGCTATAGCCCAGAAAATCCTTTATGCTAGCTATTTCTGGCCTTCAGTCTTCAAATACTGTCACGAGGCTATTAAGAAATGTCCACCTTGTCAACATTTTTATCCCAAAAAGTGCACTCATCCTGCTCCGCTACACCCCGTCATTGCCGTTGGCCCATTTTCCAAATGGGGGGTTGATTTTATGCATTGTAAGCCTACCTCAGACGGGGGGCATGGTTACATCATCGTAGCTGTTGACTATTTTACAAAGTGGGCTAAGGCCATGCCTACATATGCGAAAGATGGTAAGACTGCCACTCCTGTTCAATCATGTCATAGCTAGATTTGGAGTCTCGCAGTCCATTTTCACTGATCACAGATCACATTTCCGTAATCAAATGATGGACGAACTAAGTGCCAAGCTAGCTTTTCGCCATTAAAACTCTACACCATATTATCCGCAAGCTAATGGTCAGGTAGAGGCCTTTAACAAAGTTTTGAAAACTATGCTTCGTTGGATGGTTGGAGACCATAAATCCAACTGGCACCATGTTCTTTTCTCTGCTCTTTAGGATTACAAGACTTCAGTGAAAACAGCTATGGGTTTCACACATTTCCAGCTTGTCTATGGACTCGAAGTTGTCTTACCGGTTCAATGTCAGATTCCATCCTTGAAACTTGTCGTCGAACTTCTCCTAGACACTTCCATAGAGGAAGAAAGATTTTTGTACTTGAATAACCTTGATGAAAATCGAAGAGATGTTGCCTTGGCTAATGAGGCACATAAGAAATGCATCAAGGAGCAGTATGATAAATCCGTCCAACCTCGTGCCTTTAACAAGGGTGACCTAGTTTTGACTTATGATAAGAGATATGACAAACTAGGGAAAGGAAAGTTCGAGTCCATGTGGTACGGTCCTTTTGTTATTTATAAAGTTTTAGAGAAAGGGGCCTACGAGCTCATAAACTACGATGGAATCCATTTAGGGCAACCTCGCAATGGGTTGTACCTAAAGAGGTACTATGCCTAGGTCTTTCTTGGATAGTATCTTGTATATATGTATATTGCTTGACTTTCAGTGTGCTTTGAGTATTTTCAATATGGTTTTGATTAGTGTCTGTATCTGTTTATACCATGTTTTGGTCATGCAAATCAGATGGCTTTCTACAGCTTCGCTAATGGTGCTTGCCACCACACCTTGAATCTTGCCTCAACTGCTTGGGTCCTCTATTCCCCAGTTGAAGATTTGGTCAGTTCAAGAGCAGTTTGTATTGGTCCCGCTACCAACAATATCGTCGAGTATCGAGCAATCATAGGTCTACTGACTGAAGCTGCCTCCCAGTATGTTCGCAATTTGGTAGTCTTGATGGACTCACAACTCGTGGTTTGTCATCTAAACCATGTTTATACCCTTAGGAACCTCGTACTTCTCCACCTCTTTCGGAGAGTACGCTTGTTAGAAAGATCATTTGAAACCATCACCTATAGGCATATCCCTAGGGAGCATAATGTGGTTGCTGACTCATTAGCTAACTACATCCTAGATTGGCATATCTCCCACTCATGACATTAAAATCAAACATGGTTCATTGCAAATAAACAACTAGAGACACATAAAACTCATGTAAAATACATTCACCATTTGAGACATATAAACACCAAGTAAAAGTCTGTATATATATATATATATATATATATATATATGAACATGTTTACAAAAAATAGGTCACGAGACCTCATCTGAAGCATGTAGGCTTTCAGGTAAAAATCACCATACAAAATCCTGAAGCTATCAGCTTTCAGTAGATACATCATGCATACATCGCCTAGTGATGCTCGTGGTAGCACATCACTACTCGGGCTACTCTATGTAGCAGTCTACTAAACCGACCCGGTACTCCTGCTGTAGGTCTTTGATACCTCAGAGGGAGGTCATCAATGGAAGCGACAGGGATGTCTAGGGTCAACCTCTCCAGGTTTTCCTCTAACTCCCCGGTCACATCGTCACCCTACGGTACGAAGCGGGCCCCGGATCGTCTATCCAATGGGGAAGCTCCCCCAGGTCATGCTGCTCCAATGTCTCGTTACTTAACATAAAAATATAAAACATCAAAAAACATCAAAACAATATGTCCATTTTAGGGTTTTTTGCTTCTTACCGATGTCGCCCCACTATCCACCATGTGGGAGTGGTAGGTCAGGGTCTCCACTGAATTCTGTGCTCGCATATGCATAGTCCTCCACCATGAGGATCTGATCTCTCAACCATCGAAAGAATGGGTCACCAAACTTTACCTTCCCCCTGCACGCTCCAGTATGAGCCATAATTTGGACCCACCTTAGCATGCGAGGGTCTTGTGCTCTCAGCTCTGTAAATACCACCTAGGGTCTTATCTGTGGAACCTGCTCAAAGAAGAAGCAGGCTAGAATGGAACCAAAATCGAACTGCTTCAGTTCCCCTTACCGACACTTAGTCAACTGATCCTTGAATATCAGAAGCATGGATTCCGCCTAGTTGAATATTGTAGGTGCCATGGCCTCTATGGCATAGAGCATATGTGCTCTAGAAGCCTAGTGCACTCCTTGGCTTCCTGCCACTCTCTGCATAGTGACTCGTACAGTCCGTAGAGGTCCATCCATCACTGCTTTTATGGGGATTTTCTTCCCTGATTTCCTTGTCCTCGGAATACAGTGACAGTTTATCAACTCTTGTGCGGTAATATCCCCTCCTCAGGAACCTGTCAGCGAGATGGGGGAACCCCATCTTGAAAGTCCAGTCAAGAAGTAGATGTCCTCTACCTCCACGATCAAAATATGAGTACCAACCTCAAAGTGTTGCTGCTACAGATTCCACATTTGGAGTATGTGCTCTAGAAATTGCTCATGTGATACCATACTGGGAGTCTGGAATAATTTTAGGAGTCCATAGTCTCATCATGCGGCTATGCAACCCGCATTCCTTTCGGCGAAAGCATCATCGTTGTCATGCTGTCTTTCCTTCCATATCACCATTTTTTATCAGCTAAAACCTACCAAAAACAATCACAAGACCCATTAGAATCATTCTTAATCATTGAAATCAAAAGAAATGATTTAGTTTTGCTTGTGTCATGAGTTTTACATCTTCACGGCCGGCACCGCCTGTGCGCTTTATTTGTGGCGCGGTTCTAGCAGGGTACCGCATATCCTGCAAGGGGTAAGCGCGGTGTCACATGCCCCAATTTTGCAAAATAATATTATCTTATTTTGATTCTATTCCAAGACATTATGTTAAATTTAATGCTAAGATGTAAATGATGACTCAGAAGAGTCAAGGATATTGAATGTAATTCTAAATATTTTAATTTTAAATAAATAAAAGTGGAGACAACAACTTGGGAGAGCTGTTAAAAAGAGTGTTACTGGTCAAGTTGGTGGAAGAGACTAGGTGGAGAGCAAATAGACAAGTGGCAGCATCCTCAAACACTTCCTTACACACTTACACACTTACAAACAAATTAGATGTATGGAGTATTGACAGGTATGAAAGTTCTTATTTCTATCACCAAGCTTACAAAATAATCTTATCAAATAAACTATACTATTATAGACTGTTCTCAGTCTTTAATAATAATGTATATATGTAAAAATAAACTTAAGAGAATACAGTATTTACAAACATTATTATTATTAACATAAACAACATTGTTTCCAAATCCAAAGAAATTCTTTTACAAACTGTAGAAATTATTAAAAGAAGAACAGAGATCATTTCTAAAAACCTTAACCTAGGATAAACCATAAGAGCATATCTTTTTAACCATTAAAAGAACCAGCTAAAATTATTACACAGAAATGAAATATAATACTGAACAACATATACAAATTATATACGTATAAAAGAAACTGTGTCTTTTTATTTTACTGACAGGGTGTACCTGTGAAAGTGAAAAACAGGGTTTAAAACCCTTATGAGTATTACATTTACAAATAACAAAACATTGAAGCAATAAACCAAATTTATTTAATTTTGTAACCATTAGGTAACCAAGTATTTATAAATTACTTACAGTCCATTAAGGACAAGACAATAGGCTGTGTAGTTATTATAAAACTAGAATTTCCACAATGCGTCGTAATACTAATTAACAGACAACTAATAAGTATTAAAATTGGTTAAAAACTAAGTAGAATAATTTATTTCAAAACAAGGGTTTTCACAGGTTAAACCCTAGTTCATAATTCTAAATAAAAACAAGCAAAAAATAAATTATGACTGTAAGTATCAGTCTTGAAAACTTTAATTATAAACCCTTACAGAGTAATTCAAATAGAGTATAAAACTTCATTTACAGTCAAGAAGGGTAAAACCCTGAATTTACACAGAGTATAACATTAAACATCTGATAAACTAACCAATCCTGAAGACCGAACTGTCTTTACAAAAACTATTAATTTAAACTATTAATTTAAGCATGCCGTAAAGCCAAACATCCAACTAAATACATTGCTCAGCTAAACCGAGTCTACCCATTGACCAACGAGGGTTTGATACTGGGTATTACTACAAACAACCTGTAATAACAAACAACATAACTCATGGCGAGTCGAGGAAGGATTCCCCAAACCCTGGGTGATTCCATTGACCACCCTGATGCAAGTAGGGTGAAAACCCAACACATGGGCCACGGGGCTTACTCGAAACAAACCACGAGCCACGACATTCATTGGTTGACTGTCTAATTTCTTCACCGTAAAATCTTTTAGTGGCGAGCACCTGCAAGTAGTGAAAAATACTACTGTCAGTAAACAATGACCTAAGATATGATGTGCCTTTGTAACAACTTTACATCTACTGCAAAGTTAAATAAAAATGAAAACAAACCTTTACTTGTCAGTGGATACGATGAACAGTCTCATGGAAGCACGGTCACCTATAGGCTTCGAAAACTGAAGACTCAATAGCCTGCAAGACAAATCCTCATGCAACGACAAGCCACAAGTACAACAAAGAAAACTGGAGCAGATTGTAAGCCACAAGGATGATTAAAGGATAATTTCACTGACAGCAAGTCAAGGGAAACAATTATCTCCACAATTTTACAGAGCGAGAATCCCAGCCACTAAGAATGGCTTTTGAACCACACACCGGAGACAATGCAACACTTAACCAAGACTCAAGACAACTGGAGCTGAGGAGGACCGACGACCACCATGAAAGCCAAGCAAAGCAGCCTCAAGGGCCAGCGTAAACTGCGGGAAAGAAATTATAAGGGTTAGGGTTACAGTAGTGTTTTATATTCTCCACGCTTGGTCAGGAGACAACCACATGGCCACGTAAATCAAACATGCAATGGGTCGTATACTATAGTGCCTGCATAAATCGAAAACCAATTATTAAATCATTGGAGCGAGGAGTAAACTATATCATCATCCCAATAATTTGCCATGCAAATCGATAATAATATGCACCTTATCATATGCTAGTGTAGTGATAGAATATCAACGTTATGGTTACGTTGACCTATCAAGGAATGTCACTTTTAAACCTTAGTTAAAGCTCGAAAATCATGCATGCATAATACTCATTTCACCTTTTAACCTTATGTTATTATATTATAACATCACCAATGCAATTAGGTTAGTAACATATCCTTTCTCTAAACATTGACCTTGTTTAGATAGAGACCATATGTTATGGGAGAGCTCAAGCTTATAATTATAGTTCTCCTATGTAAAAAATGTATAGTTAATCTCTTATAAAAGGATAATACAAGTTATATATTTTTTATATAAATGGCATAATGTAATAAGTTGGAGAATCATAAACTCTAATCTAACATGTTTATAACCTTGAGCTAGATATAGACTGAATGTCTATTAACAAATAGAGTATGCATGTTTATCAGTCACATAAGAACTAATAATTCATTGATAGAAGAACTATGAAGTGGACAAAACGTATTGTAAGAACACTATTATAAAATTCTATTACATAGTTCAAAGCTACAATACTTTGATGGATTGTGGTTATGACTCAACTTGGACGTTACTAATGATTCACCAGGTCAATTGGATAGTAAAGTAGTTATAGAATTAAACAAAAATAACTAAAAAGTCGACCTGTTTCAAGAGCATCAATCTCAGATAAACTATTTGTAGAAAGTAATGTAATTCAAGAGAAGTATCATAGAAAATTAAGAAATTGAATAAGAATGATTCTATTGAGTCCAGAAATTATTAGAACCTCATGGTCTGACATGAAATTAAAGTGTAGGCAAACAATGATCTTATGTAGGAAGGCATTATGGTTTTCAGTTTGCACAATCGAACTTATACTGTCCAAAGGTTAACAGGCTGTAAGTTATCTCACAGAAGCGAAATGTGGGACAGTTGTTACACATATAAGATAATGTATTATTGTATAAATACTGATAAAACAATCATTATGACATTGCAATTTATATAAACTAAAGTAGAAGTACCTTGTGATTGAGATTCTATTTCTTAGAGTCGCAAACATATCTTACTGTCGTTACATATTTCTGAAAATTATTACAAGAAAAACTGAAGGAATCCAAATGGTTTTACCTCACGGAAGTTGTTTAGAGTTTAGCAGCTTAATTACTAAGCTTTATTATTGCAAATAAAATACTGCTGGATACTTTAAGAATTTTTAAAACGTACTCGTTCGATCATACCTGTAAACCTATAAGAACCAGTAATCATCTGCGTTAGCACGATTGCTAAGTAAGCCCCGAATTCAAAAGTAGATTCCACCTACTTGACATGAAAAGACTCATCAGTAAACTGAAGTAAAACAATACGCAAGAAGACTTTATTCCTGTTACTAAAATGAACTGTTGAGTTAATACAATTAAGATTTAGCAAAACTAATTACTTGACTGTTTCTTTTATTGTTAACCATTAGCTGTTAGTAGACCGCAGGTTTTAGCATTTGTTGTTATCTCAAAATTTTAATTTTTTGTGAAAATTTGGAGTTTTGACATGTGGTATCAGAGCACAATGTTTAAACACTAGGCCTTGATGAAGCCCAACTAACTTTCATAAAACAGTAAATTAAATTATTATGCTGACGTATTTTATTTTAAATGTTATTCAACAGAGAATTGTTTTTCTGAAGTTTAACTGGCAGGTATGGAAAGGCTGGAAGAGTATGCAGAGGAGGAGTCTCTAGCTACTGAAACAGGAAATTTACCAAGAGATCCTATACCAAAGGATTTAAATACCAATTCCTCAGAGTTTTTACAAACTCTAGAAGACTTAAAAACTGAAATGGAGTCTGTAAAGCGAGAAAATGAAAGGATTCTGAGGGCTCAAGAAGAGCTGAATCAGATCCTAATTGAAAAGTTTCAAACTGAGGGTAGGGGTAGAAGGTCAGAATCAGAAGATGCCAGTCATCAACAAAAATCTAAAAAGACGAAACATACAAAAATTGAAAGTAGTTCGTCTTCTGAAGTGTTTGGTGAACAACAAAATTATCATACTATTAGTGATAGTAGTGATGATAATCTGTACACTAAAAAGAGGAAATACAAACCTTATTAGGAAATTTCCGGGGAATTCAAAAAGATAAAACCACCAACCTTTAATGGAGAGAAAGAGGGAGGAAGCTGAATCCTGGTTATCTGGGATGAAGAAGTACTTCCAAATATATAATTATTCTAACCAGTTAAAGGCTAGGATGGCTATATATAACCTCTCAGGAAAGGCTGACATTTGGTGGCAGGACTTGAAGAGAGTTAAGGGTATAAAAGAGAAAGAAGTTAACTGGAGTACCTTTAAGAGGTAATTCAAAAATAAATTCCTGTTTGAGCAATATTATGAGGAGAGAGCCAAAGAGTTTTATGAACTGAAGTTAGGTTCAATGACAATGAAAGATCTAAACAGCAAGTTCTTAAGTCTACTTAGGTATGTACCCTACCTTGTAGATGAGAAATCAAATGTACAACGATTCCTTAGCTGTCTACCTTATCATATTAAAGATATAATTGAATATGATAACCCAAATACCTTGGAGGAAGCTATGAGAAAGGCTAACTTTTGTTTTGAGCAGAATCGGAAGAAAGAAAGCTTGGCCAACTGGAAGGCTAAGAAAAATAATAATCAGTTTGAACAAAAGAAGAAGGATTTTGTGCCTAACAAAATTTTTAAGAACAATAAGGCCAAAAACTACTCTAATAATAAGAATTTTCAAGGAAATAGAAACAATACACCCAACAATCATAATAATTCTAAACGTAAGGAAACTGCAAATAATAATGGAAACTTTACCAAGAACTTTCAGCGTAAAGAGCCTGTCAAGTGCTGGGAGTGTAATGGCCCACACTATGCTTCAGTCTGTCCAAACCGGAAGAAGACTGTTAGCAATATTCATACTATATAAGAAGAGATGACCATTGGGGAACTAGCAAGGAGCATGCCTAGAATCAACGCAGCCTTGGAGAACCGACAAGCTGAATATCAGACTTCCATGGTGGAAGTAGAAGGTATGATAAATCAGACCCCTGTAACTATTTTGATTGATCCAGGAGCTAGTCTCAGTTATATTGCACCTCAGATAGTAGAAAAATGTAAGTTATATGTTGATAAGTTTGAGAATTCATGGTTAGTTCAGTTAGCCATTGGTGCTAAAAGAAAAGTAACTTGTTTTGTGAAAAAATGTGCATTAGTTATGGATAAATGTGAAACTGTTGTTAAACTTAATGTTTTGCCACTTGGTTTTTATGATTTGCTGATTGGTATGGACTAGTTAGAACAACATAGAGTAATTCTAAACTGTTATGATAAAACTTTCACATGCTTAAATAGTAATGAAAAACCAGTAAGTGTAAAATGAATTCCTAGAAAAACTACTGTAAGGCAGATTTCTGCTTTACAACTTAAAAGAGTTGTTAGAAATGGATGTAAAGCTTACGCAGTAACAATTACTGATGAGGAAAGTAAAATTAAAACAGATAAGTTAAAAGTGGAAGACATACCAGTCTTAAAAGAATATGTTGATGTATTCCTAGAAGAAATTTTGGGATTACCTCCGAAAAGGGAATTGGATTTCACCATTGAGCTGGTACCGGGTGCAGTACCTAGCTCAAAGGCCCCTTATCGAATGAACATACTCGAACTTAATGAATTAAAATCACAATTAAAAGAATTAATTGATAAAAGGTATATTTGACCAAGTGTGTCTCCCTGGGGGGAACCTGTCATCTTTGTCAAGAAGAAGGACGGAACTATGCGACTTTGCATAGATTACCGTTAGTTAAACAATATGACCATCAAAAATCGATATCCGTTTCCCCACATAGATGATCTGTTTGATCAACTACGTGGAGCCATGGTGTTTTCGAAAATAGATTTAAGGTCTGGATATCATCAAGTGAGGATTAAAGATGAAGACATCTTTAAGACAGCTTTCAGAACAAGATATGGTCATTACGAATTTGTCGTAATGCCATTCGGGCTTACTAATGCCCCAGCTGTCTTCATGTGTTTAATGAACAACGTAATGAATAAGTATTTAGATAAGTTTGTGGTCGTGTTTATCGATGACATTCTAATCTATTCAAAAACTGAAGAAGAACATAAAGAACATCTAAAAATTGTTTTGCAAGAGTTGCGAGAACATCAACTCTTCGCAAAGTTTAGTAAGTGTCATTTCTTCAAGGATAAGATTCATTATTTAGGTCACGTAGTGACCAAGGACGAAATTTTCGTAGATCCTAAAAAGATACGGGAAATCAAAGATTGGCCGGTTCCTAAGGATGTGACGAATGTTAGATCTTTCATGGGCATTACCGGTTACTACCAGAGGTTCATTGAAGGCTTTTCAAGGATAGCAAATCCAATAACTTCCTTGCAGAATAAAGGAAAGAAGTTCGACTGGAATCAGAAATGTGAAGAAAGTTTTAAAAAGTTAAAAACTTTATTAACCAGTGCACCTATTTTAAGAATATAAGATCCTAATAAAGAATTTGTAGTGTGCACCGATGCCTGTAATGATCGCTTAGGCGGTGTTCTGACTCAAGAAGGGCATGTTATTTCCTATGAGTCTAGAAAGTCAAAAGTTCATGAAAAGAATTATGCGACATATGATTTGGAATTAGTAGCTGTAATACACGCCTTAAAGATGTGGCGACATCACCTAATTGGCAGAAAATTTGTTTTAATAACTGATAATAAAGGATTGAAGTATCTTTTAGATCAGCCTAATTTAAATGCCAGGCAAGCTAGGTGGTTAGCTTTCTTAAGCGAGTATGATTTTGAAACCCAGCATACAAAAGGTAAAGAAAATAAAGTTGCTGATGCATTAAGTAGGAACGCAAGGCCGAATTTTGCAACAGCAATCAGCACTTATGTTTCAGACTTAGATGAACAACTTAAAGAAGGAATAAAACAAGATGAAATTTACCAGAATTTGCAAGTTAAAGTTTAAGAAAATCCAACAGAAAACTTAATAAAATGTTACAGTTTAAATGAAAAAGAATTTTTACTGTATAAAGATAAACTGTATGTACCTAATGTACCTAAAGTCAAGCTATTAATTCTGGATGAAATTCATAAAACACCATATTCAGGTCATCCAGGTTATCAAAAGACTATAACCATGTTAAGAAAAGAGTATTTCTGGCCAAATATGAAAACTGAAGTAGCTGAATATATTGCAAGGTGTTTAGAATGTCAACAGGTAAAAACTGAACACCAACACCCAGTTGGTTTGCTTCAGCCTTTACCCATCCCTAGCTGGAAATGGGAAGTAATTAGTCTAGATTTTATTACTGGATTACTTAAAAATCAAAATCAGAATGATTCTATCATGGTAATAGTTGATAAGTGAAGCAAAGAAGCTCACTTTATACCTGTTAAAACTACTTACAAAGCTGCAAACATAGCTGATATTTTTCTAAAACAGATTTTTCGATTACATGAAGTACCAAAAGTCATAATCTCAGATAGAGATCCTAAGTTTACAGGAAACTTTTGGAAGTCTTTGTTTAAAGGGTTAAACACCACATTAAATTTCAGTGCTTCTTTCCATCCTCAAACAGATGGACAAACTGAAAGAGTAAACCAAGTACTGGAATATTTATTAAGAATGTATGTGAAAGACCAGCCAAGTAAATGGGAGGACTATTTACATCTGGTAGAATTTGCTTATAATAATAATTATCAAACATCAGCCAGATTTAGTCCGTTTGAAATTTTATATGGATTGAAATGTAATACTCTTATCTCTTGGAGTAATCCAGTAGATAGATTGGTATTAGGTCCAGAACTGTTGAAAGAAATGGAAGAAATTGTGAAACAAGTGCAGGTAAATTTGAAAGTGGCACAGGATCGGCAGAAAATTCAAGAAGACTTAAAAAGAACTCCAAAGAAGTTTCAAGTAGGTGAACACGTGTTCATCAAGGTAAGGCCCAAAAAGAGCTCTCTAAGATTGGGGAGTTGTGCAAATCTGGAACCTCGTTACTGTGGCCCATTTGAAATTTTGTCTAGGATTGGACAAGTAGCTTATCAATTAGCATTACCACCTAACTTAAGAGTACATAATGTTTTTCACATTTTCGTTTTAAAGAAACATGTTCATGATGCTACTCATGTTGTTAACTGGAATGTTGTACAGGTGGAACCAGAAGGAGAATTTCTGGTGGAACCGGACTGTATCCTCGGGAGGAGGGAAATTACACTTCGAAACCGCACCATTGGACAGGTGAAGGTGCATTGGAAGCACCTTAGTCCAGAGGAAGCCACCTGGGAATTGGAAAGTAAAATGCGAGATGCATATCCAATTTTGTTCCAGGGGAATTCGGAGGATGAAGAATAAATAACACCGAGGACGATGTTATATTCTAAGGGGGTGTGTATGTCACATGCCCCAATTTTGCAAAATAATATTACCTTATTTTGATTCTATTCCAAGACATTATGTTAAATTTAATGCAAAGATGTAAATGATGACTCAGCAGAGTCAAGGATATTGAATGTAATTCTGAATATTTTAATTTTAAATAAATAAAAGTGAAGACAACAGCTTGGGAGAGTTGTTAAAAAGAGTGTTACTGGTCAAGTTGGTGGAGGAGACTAGGTGGAGAGCAAATAGACAAGTGGCAGCATCCTCAAACACTTCCAATGTTGCAGGTGGCAACCTCCCTACATTTGGGGTCATGATCCCCCAAGAAAGTGGGATCAGAGCAAGTGGCTCAATTAATGACAATTAACCCAAAAAGACCTAGGCAATCTGATAAAAAAGCCCATTGAAAAGAGCTGAAGCTCCTCATTCTAGGAGAAGAATCATTCAGATGAATGCATTTCAAGGAATTCATTGGGAAGGGAATTTTTGTGGAAGGTGTTTGAGGGGTAAACTGCATGAAGTCATCTAGTACAGCTTTCCAGCTGAAAGATCTTACTGCAGTGTGCAGAGTTGGTATTGAGTCATTGGACTGGTACTTTGTTGTTTGCTCCACCCAGTCCTAGCCAAGGAGACCAGGAACAAGCTCGAGGGTCCTGAGAATTCGTTTTTTGAGCACTCTACAGGAGTTGGTAGGGAGGAACGGCCTCCCAACGCTGTTGTCATCCAGCTTTAAAAACGGGTTCTACTATCTTTGTGTTTAAGTCTATATCTGAGTATGAACAAAGAATAAATGAGTTATATGTTATGTAGTGAACTGTTACGCGTGAAATCTCTTAGTTGTTTTAATACTGAATCTATATTTTGATGAAAAATAATCCTACCTGTGTTTTTCCCCATCTGGAGTAAACCAGATCATACTCTAGCACAGGTAGTGTGTTTAAAATGAATGAAGTATGATAGGAATTTGAAATGAATAGAGTGCTTATGTTTTTCAGAGTATTGAAATCTTTTCTTTTAGTAGATAGTGCTTCCAGAAAGATTATTAATCTGTTTTAGTAGGGTTGTTGTTAGAATTAGATTGAGTAGTAAGAATACTAGAAAATGAACAGGATCTTATTATTTTACTAACAACAGTATGTTCAAGTATGTAATTCATTCTTCTACACAGTACCTTCTTCTATAATCTATACATCTATACTGAAATAGAAGAAATAGAAATGTCAGTTAAATGCTTTTAAAATTATGTTAAGAAAGGATGTAAATATGGTTCTGTAAGTTTAGATCTTTTCCTAATAATAATAGTTATTTTACTTACAACTATCTGAACTCTAAATAAGAATTTGATAACTCTTACAGTATTCTTTTTCTTAAGTATTAATAACTAAAAGATAGTAGTAACCTATGCATAAGGTATTAATAATAAGGAACCGTCCTTACACACTTACAGACAAATTAGATGTATGGAGTATTGATAGGTATGAAAGTTCTTATTTCTATCACCAAGCTTACAAAATAATCTTATCAAATAAACTATACTATTATAGACTGTTCTCAGTCTTTAATAATAATGTATATATGTGAAAATAAACTTAAGAGAATACAGTATTTACAAACAATATTATTATTAACACAAATAATAATATTATTAACATAAACAACATTGTTTCCAAATCCAAAGAAATTCTTTTACAAGCTGTAGAAATTATTAAAAGAAGAACATAGATCATTTCTAAAAACCTTAACCTAGGATAAACTGTAAGAGCAGATCTTTTTAACCATTAAAAGAACCAGCTAAAATTATTACACATAAATGAAATATAATACTGAACAACATATACAAATTATATACTTATAAAAGAAACCATGTCTTTTTATTTTACTGACAGGGTGTACATGTGAAAGTGAAAGACAGGGTTTAAAACCCTTATGAGTATTACATTTATAAATAACAAAACATTGAAGTAATAAACCAAATTTATTTAATTTTGTAACCATTGGGTAACCAAGTATTTATAAATTACTTACAGTCCATTAGGGACAAGACAATATGCTGTGTAGTTATTATAAAACTAGAATTTCCACAATGCATCGTAATACTAATTAACAGACAACTAATAAGTATTAAAATTGGTTAAAAACTAAGTAGAATAATTTATTTCAAAACAAGGGTTTTCACAGGTTAAACCCTAGTTCATAATTCTGAATAAAAACAAGCAAAAATTAAATTATGACTATAAGTATCAGTCTTGAAAACTTTAATTATAAACCCTTACAGAGTAATTCAAACATAGTATAAAACTTCATTTACAGTCAAGAAGGGTAAAACCCTAAATTTACACAGAGTATAACATTAAACATCTGATAAACTAACCAAGTCTGAAGACCGAACTGTCTTTACAAAAACTATTAATTTAACCATGCCGTAAAGTCAAACATCCAACTAAGTACATTGCTCAGCTAAACCGAGTCTACCCATCGACCAGCGAGGGTTTGATACTGGGTATTACTACAAACAACCTGTAATAACAAACAACATAACTCATGGCAAGTCGAGGAAGGTTTCTCCAAACCCTGGGTGATTCCATTGACCACCCTGATGCAAGTAGGGTGAAAACCCAACACATTGACCATGGGGCTTACCCAAAACAAACCATGATCCATGGCATTCATTGGTTGACTGTCTATTTTCTTCACCGTAAAATCTTTTAGTGGCGAGCACCCGCAAGTAGTGAAAAAGACTACTGTCAGTAAACAATAACCTAAGATATGATGTGCCTTTGTAATAGCTTTACATCTACTGCAAAGCTAAATAAAAACGAAAACAAACCTTTACTTGTCAGTGGATATGACGTCAAACAATATCATGGAAGCACGGTCACCTATAGGCTTCAAAAACTGAGGAATCAATAGCCTGCAAGACAAATCCTCATGCAACGGTGAGCCACAAGGACAACAAAGAAAACTGGAGTAGACCGTAAGCCACAAGGATGATGAAAGGAGAATTTCACTGAGAGCAAGGCAAGGGAAACAATTATCTCCACAAGTTTACAGAGCGAGAACCCCAGCCACTTAGAATGGCTTTTGAACCACACACCAGAGACAATGCAACACTGAACCAAGACTCAAGACAACTGGAGCTCAGGAGGACCGACGACCTCCATGAAAGCCAAGCAAAGCAGCCTCAAGGGCCAGCGTAAACTGCAGGAAAGAAATGATAAGGGTTAAGGTTATAGTAGTGTTTTATATTCTCCACGCTTGGTCAGGAGACAACCACGTGGCCATGTAAATCAAACATGAAGTGGGTCATATACTATAGTGCCTGCATAAATCGAAAACCAAATATTAAATCATTGAAACGAGGAGTAAACTATATCATCATCCCAATAATTTTCCATGCAAATCGATAATAATATGCACCTTATCATATGCTAGTGTAGTGATAGAATATCAACGTTATGGTTATGTTGACCTATCAAGGAAAGTCACTTTTAAACCTTAGTTAAAGCCCGAAAATCATGCATGCATAATACTCATTTCACCTTGTTGGGTAAAATTATTGCTACTTAATTATCAACCAGGACACGTAAACCTTGAGTCACTACACCATGTGTGCAGGGCAAAATGGTTTCAAGCTCATTCCTAGGGTAATTTTGATTTGCTCATGGACAAAGAAACATAATGTAGTCTATGGAACTAACTACTCTATTGAATAATCAATACCAAAAGTTGTTAAGTCTAATCTAAGGAAAGGGAATCAGCTTGCTGAGCACTGTTTTATAGTCCAAAAATTTATCAAACCCAATAAAACCTACAACAATCTCAAACCATGCTAATTATTGATCTATTTTTTAAAAAGAGTAACCAAGCAAGTAAATGGTTCATTAAAGGAAACCTTACTTGTCCATACAGATCTTCAGCTCTCAAACTTGCCTACACAATGAATACTATTTGATCAATCCTAGTGGTCTTACACCTTTTTAACACAACCTCTAAGACTGCACTCATCATCCATAAAGAATCTTATGCTAAACACAATGGCTCTTCTCAACCCTAATTCATACAAACGCTATCATTCATAAATAATTATTAGAAATAAATTTGCCTTTTTGCTAACAACAGACACAACTCCACTTGCATTCTATGCTCACAAAAGTACATTGGAAATATTCAGACAAAACCACATTTCACTCTCATTTGTCTATCCTACAAGATTTATCTTTGAACAACAGGAAACAAATACTGCCAAATATTAATGACCTGTACTTCCTCTCTCTAATCTCATTCAAGATTTTGAAATAAGCAAGGCATAACTCCAGTCCTCTATATAACAAGTTTGAAATGCTAACCTGAAAACCCTATGAACTCTATAAGCTTCTAAAACCTCTGTAAATTCTATAAACTTCTAAAACCTCTGTAAATTCGATAAATGCTGCAAGTCCTTTAAACTCTTTAAAACTCTACAAATCTTTGAAACACTCTAAAGCCTTGTAAATTCTGTGAACTAAAAGAATTCTGGATAAGAAATTTAACCATTCAATAATCAGTATTAATTCTGGAAATGAAAGAAATCTGGAAATCTAAATCCAACACATCTCTCTACTCTCACTACTCTTCAAATCTATATTCTACTAAATCGAACCTACAGACAAAGCTGGAAGTAACTATTTTATCTAAAGGTGTTTAGTAACACAATCAAGCCTATCACACACATTTCAATGACATCAACTAACTTAATGTAAGCATGTATTTAATTCCCAAATCATGAGTTGTTAAAACTATTGGCATACATCCATAAAAGACAGTATCAAAAATATATAGTGCAAATTTACTTACAGCAGTAAAAAAAACAACGCTACACACAGATAGCCAAATTTGAAGGTGGGCTCGGCCTTCAACGCCTATGAATCTGAAACTAAATCTTTAGGAAAGTAAATGCAACTATTGATCAATTAATAAAAAGTCAGAGTTTTACAGTGTCTTCTCTCTGTCCTCCCTTAGGGTTTCAAAATCATATTTATACTTGAACCAAAAAATGAGTCGACCATTGAAAAAGGATCGACCCCATCCCAACAGATCTACACCTATCCCGATCAATAATACATAACATAAATCAAAAGATTGGATTCAGATTTCCTGGAATCCATACATTACTGAAGATTGAGGGCAACGATTTCTTGAGCAAATGACAGCTACAAAACAACACCGAGTAACTTCACATTCAACCTGGAAATGATTTGAGACTGAATTAGACATTATCTCTGGCAACAAAATCCCCCAAATTTCTGAATCAGTCAACATATACTCTTTAAGTGCTGGAACAAGTGTCGGATCGAGCAACCAAAAGGACCACTGCGTGAAAAATAAAGGCTTGTCAATTGACCAATATTTAAGTAAAAACTAAAGTTTCATTTTATAAATTGAAACCCAACAAAATAATAAATAAAATAATGAGAAATATAAAAAATTCACCTGTTAGAGCACCTTGGAATGTTACCCTTGAAAAGGCATATTCAAGCACAAAACACAACTAGATAAAGTTGAATATACTTGATCTCATATAACTTTGAACTAGAAATAAGGTGCTGAAGAAGCAAAAACAGGAGGCCATCATCTCCCCCAGACTGAAGACCTTGCATGTCCCAATGCAAGAAAGTTTTGCCCCAGGCATACAAAATTGAAACTCAAAATAGATGACCAAACTTTGGGTTAAATTCCAGAAACCGAAGCTGAAGTGTTAAACAACACTTGTACTTGAGGAGGAGATGGAGCTGTTTTCTGTTGTACACTGACCAATTTTTCAAGCTGTTTGTCCTTTTTCTTTAACTGCTTCCTGAGACTACGATTGGACCCAGTAATGTCATCAACTAACGTTTGCAAAGATGCTACCTTAGCTTTCAAAACTGCATTTTCTTGTTTGATAAATCGGTCCAATCTAACATATTCCTGTAATTGTTTGGTCAACTTAAAATTTCTTTGTCGAAAGTATTCAACTCCCTGAACTAAAACATCTGACCGGTGAGATTTGGTAGACTTCAGACCAGATTTTAAAGGTGATGCTGGCAATGAAGACTCATGGACAGGACTCGGTATGGAGGAATGATGATGGGAGCCTTGTGAATTAGAATTATCATGGGCAGATGAAGAAGCGGACGAGGACAGCTGAACATGAACAAGTGTCTTACCTTTGGACTCCCTCTTATTCTCTTGAATATCCATACTACGGGTTGATGAAGCAGGAAAATTTCCACCATCAGACTGACCTTTCCCCCCCCCAAACTGAGAGTTTACATGCTACCCTTTTGACCCCCGAGGCTTCTTGATATGGGATGGTCCAGCCTTCTTACAGCTCTTGACTTCTTGTTCCTGAATATGATTGGTTTGATGTTTAGAAGCATTGATAGAGGATGCTTTGTCAATAAGATCAAGGATAAGAGGCCTACTTGGATCATTACCCAAGGGTGATTTGAGATGGGAATTGGACAATTCATATATAAATTGTTCCCATACTTGATTCTTCTTCTTCAACTCGGCTAAAATAAGCATCTTGATAAGCCCATGATGATACAAGCTCTGAGTAGGATTCTCTACATTTTTCCTAACCTGCGAGGCCATCTTACCCAAACTTTTCCAGAAATAAAATGGAAAGTTAAGGAGCTTACCGAATTCAAAATGAGCATGCAGTCGAAAGTGACAGGCTTTGAAGGTAGAGAATCGACCCTCACATGTAATGAGCTTGGTGATGATCACTAAAGATTTGAGAAATTCTTCTCTGATCCAAAGTTTTGAGAAGCCTTTTTCACCTTTCACAGCCAAGAATTTAGGTTTAAAAATGTAGTCGTAGTCTTTGCGCGACAGCCGGAAATTTTTAAACCAGCGATCCCCTGTGCATGGAAGTCCTGTAGCCTGCGCAATTGATTCCTCTGTAACTTGAAATACCATTGGTCCGACCTTAGCTGTGTGACCATAAAACCCTAAGGCGAATTGCAGGGAGATGGCATCATCATGCCCTTGTAAGTTGGTCAAGAAGGGATGCCACCCGGCTCTAATAAATAGCTCATTGCAAGCTGAAAACTCAGGCATGGCCAATAACTGTCCATACTCAATGGGTTCATGTCTATTGAGCATCGTGGAGACCAGGAAGAAGATGAGAGAGACAATTAACACGATGAGCACACAGTTAATTCGAAGGCAATTAAGAGACATCATCAATTTTTCTCCCGCTGGCGGAGATGAAAACTGGAAACAGCCCATTAAAAAAAAACATAATGGCAAAGGGTGGCAATGGCAAAGGTGGACGTGCAGAGAAAATCATGGCAGACTAAGGCACGTACTGCCCACATTGCCTTGTATTATGATGATATGGACACGTTTCAATAAACTCATAACCTTAAGACATCTAATGTCAATCTTAACCATGGCGTTCAAGAAATTCAATTGGAGTATATTAATGACATAAATTGCATTAAAAATGGCAAACTAATAATTAATAATATAAAGTGAAATGTTGCCAAAGGTCAATGTCATTAAATTATTTACAAAGGAAAAGTGGTGTATCGACTATATGGATTATAATGTCATTATGGTAGATCCCACAATTCATCAAACTTAAATTAAAAGCAAAAAAACTTGGTTTATAACAGTTAAAAATTATCCCAGCGTTCATTACCTTCACCACTTAATTTATCAGTTTCCCAATTTCATTCCAGCACCTGATCCGGCACCTCAGCCAGTCTAGGACACAAAAGTATTTTCAAGCTGGCAAGGGTGAAAATGATTACCATCATAGTGATGATATTAAGGCAAATAACTTTCTTCAAAATATACCACTTGTATGAGCTGAAAAGGCAATTAAAACTGCTTGAATTTTTTTTTTACCCAACAAGCTCATGGCACAATTACCTTATTCCATGGTTACTTCTTCATCTGGCCATACATAAACAAATCTAAGTCATAAAACCACTCTTTATTATCAATACAAAAACAGAATTAAATATAATCCATAGATTATCAATCTCACTCCTGTATTCAAAACTTCAACCATGAGCACAAACTTCTTTCTCTTTATTCATATAGAACTTTTTCCACCAGAATATGTGCCTTAAAAACATAAGACAAGAGGAGTACCAAATGAGGCCAAAGGTGTACTGGTCAACTTGACTCGGTTTCACACGAGACGGTTTGAGCGGTGAAAAAAAATAATAATGAGGTTCACAGCTATGTTCATTGAATCAGTAAACGCCAATACACTCTAGAGGCATAAACCTTTTCTTATAGTAAGGATCAGGTAACAAAAACTTAGAGCATCTGAAGATGATTATCAACTGGCTATTACAAACAGTTCCCTTAAATTTTCATTTAACCCACACATGACCTCTCTTTAACATTTACACAGGTACATTGTTCACACAGACAAGTATAAATGAGGCTTTTAAAAGAGATATCAAAGTCAGAACCCACTGCCAGCGAGCCTGTTCAGTACTCCGGTGGGGTAACTGTAATATCTAAGAAACTTCTTCCCCAGACAGAATGCCCCATTGCCAATTGGCTTGTTCAGTACCCTGATGGGTTTACCTGTTTATACCATAGGTCGATACCCGCTGCCGGTGGACCTGTTTAGTATCCCGGCGGGTTAACCTCTTACACCCTTTTTCTATCAAAGGCCCTTGTCCCAAATTCATCTTAAAGATAAATTTTATGATTTGCTTATGCATAGATGAGCGGGGGAGCAGCTCTGAAAACCCTCTAGGAGTGGGATGGTATTAAAATTGGAAGAGTGTTCTTGAAACATGCCTATAAAGATTTGTCCAAATGAACAACTAACCCCTATAACTGTATAAAGTGAAAGACATGAAGTGGCTGGACAAAAAATGTATATGTATATATATATGTATTTAATATAATGGAAGCCAATAGATAATAATCAAAAGATTGCTCAGTCCTGGAGACCATTCCCTATAATGGTGCCTGTCTGGATAATGACTCAATGTCCATAGCTGTTACTACTTGAAAAAAAAAAAAAATCTTCATTCAATCCAGTGTGAAACCAAGTCAAATGGCACTAGTATCCCATGAGTTCATAAGTAAAAACCCCTTTTGAATCTTAAATTACTAATGGAGGTAGTGCCAGGTGGATAGGTACCTATATGAATAAAGAGGACAAGTCTAAAAAAGATTGAATTGAAAACAACGTGTCCTATTAGGTAAAGCAGAACACACTTTCATTTACTTGACACAAGCATTCCAGTTACCCAGTGAAACCAAAAATATTCAAAGTGTTTCTCAGAAATTAATTCAAATTAACACAGTTCTTGAAATTTTTTTGTAAAAGGAATCAATGGGCTGAAGTAGGAACGGTAACAGAAAGACTTCCCTTTTTGTTTTTTTGTTTTTAAAAAACAAATACCCTGAACCTACCCAAAGAGAGTACCTGCATCATTCAAAAGAACCTATTGATAAAAAAACTCTTGTACACATATACAAAGAAACAATTTTATTGGATGTCACTGCAAGAAAGTAGGGGATGAAGAAGTCATTTCTTCACCTACCAGCTCTAGTTCAGATTGCTGACTCATATTATGAATGAATTCTTGCTTAGAAAGAGGTTTATGATATACCTTCAACCGGTGTCCATTCACCACAAATGTAGCTTGTTATTCATCTATTGTCCTTATCTTGACAGAACCATTATAAAAAACAGTCACAATTTCATATGGTCCCATCCACCTAGTGGTAAGTTTACCTTTGAAGTGTTTAAACCGTGAGTCAAACAACAGGGCCCAATCACCTTCTTCAAAAGTTTTCTTCTTCAAAAACTTGTCATGCCATTTAGTCCTCTAATTCTGTATTAAAGCAGTTCGTTGGACAACATCTTGTCTAATTTCATCAAGCTCATTCAATTGCATCAATCTCTGCTCCTGGGCTTCATCTAAATTCAGGCTCAATTGTGCAGCAGTACGAAAAGTCTTCACTTGAAATTCTATAGGGAGCAAAACCTATTTCCCATTAACAGGCTTATATGGGGTATGCCCTGTGGTGTTTTTCCACGTAGTTCTATAAGCCCAGAATGCCTCTGGAAGCCTGTCTGCCCAGTCCTTATGATGCATCTGCACAATCTTGGTTAAAATGGCTTCTAACACTTTGTTTGTTGACTCCACCTGACCATTTGCTTGGGGGTGGTAAGGAGAGGATTTATAGTGTTTAATCCCATATTGCTTTGTCAGTGCTTTCATTGATTTAGAGACAAACTGTGCTCCATTGTCAGTTACGATTTCGCAAGGAATCCCAAAGCGAGTGAAAATTTCTTCATAGATAAACTCTATGACTAATTTCTCGGTGGCCCTTAATAGAGCTTTTGCCTCCACCCACTTAGTCACATAATCAGTACAGACTAATATATATCTCTTCTTTCGTGACATTGGTGAGATTGGTCGAACAAAGTCCAATCCCCATTTTTCAAAGGGTTCAATCTGTACTTGGGCTTGTAAAGGCATTTCATCAACAGCAGTGGGTCTTCCCATTCGTTGGCAACTGTCACAACCATGTACATATTTTTCAGCATCTTTGAAAAGTGTGGGCCAGTAATACCCTTGATGTAACACCTTGTATGTTGTCCGCTTGTCTGAAAAATGCCCTCCATAGGGTCCATCATGATAGTCTTGAAGGATATCATACATCTCATCCTCCCTTACACATCTCCTGATAATCAAATCTGGACCAGTTCGAAAGAGGTCATTACATGCCCATGAATAATTGGCACTTTGCTGTATGATCCTTTGTTTTTCATATGATGATAGATGAGTAGGTATTTTTCCCATGATCAAATAATTGGCTATATCTGTAAACCATGGTGTTTTAATAGAAACAACAAATAAATGTTCATCAGGAAAGGTATCATCTACAGGAACATTATCATTAGTATGAGTCAATCTTGAGAGGAAATCTGCAACCAAATTTTCCTTCCTTGGTTTATCAATTATAGTAATGGTAAACTCCTGTAGAAAAAGAAGCCATCTAGTAATTTTGCCACTAGTTATAGGTTTATTCATCAAAAATTTAATAGCAGAGTGATCAGTGTGAACAAAAACATCATAGCCAGTAATATAATGCCGAAATTTATTAATGGCATGAACTACTGCTAGAAATTCTTTTTCAGTCACTATATAATTTAGTTTTGCTGGTGTTAAATTTTTACTGATGAAATAAATAGCATAATAAGATTGATTTTCTTTTTGTCCGAGCACTCCCCCTAGGGCAGTGTCAGAAGCATCAGTTTGTATATGAAAGGGCAAAGACCAGTTTGGCCCCCGCAGAACTGGTGTTGAAGACAATTCTGTTTTTAAAGTGTCAAAGGCTGCCTGACAGTGTTGATCCCAACAAAAACCAATGTCTTTGGATAATAACTTAAAAATTGGAGCTGCTATCTTGGTGAAATTGGCAATAAACCTACGGTAGTAACCCGCATGTCCCATAAAAATTCTAACTTCCTTTTGTGTAGTTGGTGGAGATAAACCGATAATGATTTCAATCTTTGTTGGAACTGCCTTGATACCTTCTGATGAGATGTGGTGCCCTAAAACAACGCCCTCAGTTAACATCATTTTGCACTTTTCATGACTTAAGGCAAGATTTGTTTCTTGGCACCTAATTAAGACTTTCTCTAGGTTATCTAAGGCTTCTTTGAAATCATTACCATACACTATGAAATCATCCATATATATTTCCACACAATCATGGACTAAGTCAGCCAAAATTCCTAACACTGCCCTTTGGAAGGTGGCAGGGGCATTACACAACCCAAATGGTAACACCTTGTAAGCATATGTTCCCCACGGGCAAGTGAAAGTAGTTTTTTCTTGGTCCTCTGGGGCTATCCTAATTTGGTTATACCCACTGTATCCATCAAGAAAAGAAAAATATTGTTTTCCCAACAAAGTGTCCAAGACCTGATCTATGAAGGGAAGAGGGAAGTAGTCTCTGAGAGTTGCTTTGTTTAATTCCCGGAAATCTACACATATTCTCCACTTACCTCCCTTATTTGGGACAATCACCAACGAAGATACCCATTTACTATCAGAAATGGGATAGATAAAATCTGCATCAAGCAATTTTTGTAACTCATCCTTCACAATATCTTTAAGAGCAGGGTTCATTCTCCTCTGTGGTTGCCTTACCGGCCTAATGTTTTCCTGAGTGTAAATATGATGGATACATGTGTCAGGGTGAATGCCTTTCATATCTGTATAAATCCAAGCAAATGCCCCAGACTGTGCTTTGAGTAACTTAACTAACTGGTTTTGTTGGTCTTGAGACAGATTTGCATTAATAAATAAAGACCTTCCAGGACTAATCTCCATTGGTATGGTTGAGGCTCCAACTTGCTCATCTATAAATAAAACTACTAATGATGAGATGGTTGAAGGGTGGTATGGTACCGTTCTTGAAAATCTTTTGTGAAAACATGATCTAAGTCAGAGAAGGACTGGGGAAAATCAATACTAGTAGTGGCTGAAATAAATTGATCTAAGATATCATCTTTAGTCTGGTCTTCCAGCCCCCTAGTTTGACTGATGGATAGTAAGGGTTGTTCCACATCCTCATCTCCGTAAGGACTCTCTAACCATAACATGTTTTCTGTTACAGGCTGCGCTGGTGGATAAATGATAAGGTTCTGTAGAGAAGTACCATTTGATATAGTTAAAATACCCTCTCTACATCCTATAAAGGCATTGGCAATTGCTAACTAGGGTCTGCCTAGTATAACAGGATGTTCCCCCATTGGGTGTTTGGTTTAGAGTACCAGGAAATCCACTGGATACTCCCAAGAAGCTATAGTGACAGTAATGTCATCCAATGCCCCTACAGGTTTAACTATGCTCCTATCAGCCAACTCCAAAATGGTAGGAGTAGGTCTGAGGAGATTGTACAATTGAATTTTCTGCATGGTGGTCATAGACATGACATTAATCGCAGCCCCCAGGTCAACTAGAGTGTTTCCTATTGAAATTTCATTAATACAAATGGTCACAACTGGGTTCCCAGGATTTGCAAATTTTGGAAGTAAAGGATGGTCTGAAATATAGTCAGACAGCTGGCCTATAACGTGTATTGTGGGTGGATCTTTTTGTTTTCGACCAGGTTTCTTCAAGCATAATTCCCTTACCATCTTTGAATAAATAGGAACGTCTCTAATGGCCTAGAGTAACAGAATTCTGATACAAACATTTTTTAACTCGTTCTCCAAATCAAATTGTGAACAAACCACAGGTTTCTCTATTAATAACCTCTCTGGATACGGGGGGGTTTTATTCAATTGTGGCTGAGCGGATGATTGGGAACTTCGAGTTCCAAGCACTTGAGTGTTTTCTAAGCCAACCTGCACTTCTTCCTCCTCTTGAATTTCTTTTTCAGAAATTTCTTCTCCAGACTCTTCTTGAATAATCATTGCTGGAGGAGTTTTATTCAATGTTTTCCCAGACCTTAATTGTATTTCCTGTATAGGAGCTGAATGGATCACATAAGTTGGGGCCATTTGTATTTCAGCATTATGAAGAGGATGGGATGGTCTGTTATTAGGGTTTGGGATAGGTTGAGCTGGCAACAACGTGGGTCAAGGAGGGTTTGGATTTTGATACTGTTGTGGAACTGGGGGTATAGGAGGAAGTGCAGGTGGTGTAAAACCAGGTAATAACTGTTGCATATTTGGGGGCATTGGACAGTAACTAGGAGGAGTATGCAATGGGGATGTTGGTTGTGTTCCTCCATAGGATTGTCCCTGTGGTCCTCCATAGGACTGTCCTCGCCAGCCTTGCTGCCATGGTTGGGTTTGAGTAGGCTGAGAAGGCCAATTCTGCCACATTTGTGGACTCCATGGTTGCTGAGATTGCTGCATGGGATAGTAATATGCAGGATTTGGAAAAACAGGCTCTTGGTACATGTTTTGGGGTCTATGCTGCCGGGGCCTTTTTGATGCATATGATGGTTCCATAGGTTCACTATTAAGCTTGTAAAGAGCTTGCAATTCTGGTAATGAAGGGAAATTGTCAGTGGGGTGTTTATTAGAACAAAGAGCACAGACTGAAATAATATTAAGGGGACACTCCTTCAAAGGGTGTCTTTTTCTGCATTTGGTACAGAATATGTGTAGTGCTGCTATGTCCTCTTCTTCTTGCCGTTTTTTTTGTTTTCAATGCATCAAATTGGGAACTCAAGGTGCCTAAAATATCAGTTTTGAAATTTTCCAACAAGTTCCCCAATTCAGTTCTTGTGACTCCACCAGTTCCTGCTGTCTTAGAAATGCGGGAAGGACCTTCCCTTGTGCTTCTTCCAGCCTTGGCTCTACTTGTAGAATATTTTCTACATAATTCAGTAATTTCCTCAAAGGATTTATGAGACACATCCCCTGATGCCATGAGGTTGAGGATTTCCACATACTCCTCCAGAATCCCTTTTAGAAAAAGAGTTCTGACCGCATCTTCTTGTAGAGCATTATACTTAGACTTTTGTAATGCAAAGCTAAAGCGTTCCAGAAAATCCTCAAGACTCTCTTCTTCATGCTGTTGCATTTTAAAAATATCATTTTGAGAGTCCCTAGTGTCACGGGCCTAGGCTTTTCTACCATCTCGAGCGTCCCATACCGTTCAAAAGCCTAGACACGTGTGGCACCGGCGTGAGCTTGCTAGCTGAGCAAGGCCATCAACTACAAGTTTCACCCGGACTACGCCTAACTGAAACCAGCCTGACCGAACCTTAGCCAGACACGTTAGAGTCGCGCGGATTGTAAAGTGCTCGTTCACCGTAGACGTTGTAACGCCACCCAACCATAGCCCATGCAGTCCGTCACATGTTCACCCCTAAGCCAACACTTGAACGACCGATGACACACTTACCCATGCCGCAAGCTAAACCAGAACCAATACTTGAGGAGGTCTTGAGGTGTCGTCCTTGCACACCGAGCCAAGTTCGACCACATGCTTATATACAATGTGTTCCCGTGCCATCCATCAATGTCATTGTCCTGTCTAGTCTTTTCCCTGCACTAACGTAATGCTTGCCGTATCATCCTCCAACAGGTCCACCAAGTTGACACTCGCCGATATGCAAGCCACTTGACTTAACATCATCCCCTTGGTCCTCCCAGCGATCCAACACACTGGTACACCGTCCTGACCACCTCCTACTCGAGTTGGCCACCAAGGCTACCAAAATCATATAAACGTGACGTGCGCTCTTGATAGCGCATCCCGACGCAATCGTAGAGCGCCTTTGCCAAGGGCGCTAAAATTAAGGTCGTGACATTCTCCCCCACTTAAAATTGTTGACGTCCTCGTCAACGCGGCCCCATCAAAATCTGATGTAGAAGGGGTTGGTGGTGAAGAGACACTTTCGCGCATTGCCACAGACGAACGTGGCTCTGATACCATTTGTCATGGGCCTAGGCTTTTCTACCATCTCGAGCGTCCCATACCGTTCGAAAGCCTAGACACGTACGGCACCGGCGTGAGCTTGCTAGCTGGGCAAGGCCATCAACTACAAGTTTCACCCGGACTATGCCTAACCGAAACTAGCCTGACCGAACCTTAGCCAGACACCTTAGAGTCGCGCGGATTGTAAAGTGCTCGTTCACCGTAGACGTTGCAACGCGATGCAACACCACCCAACCATAGCCCATGCAATCCGTCACATGTTCACCCCCAAGCCAACACTTGAACGACCGACGACACACTTACCCGTGCCTCAAGCTAAACCAGAACCAATACTTGAGGAGGTCTTGAGGTGTCATCCTTGCACACCGAGCCAAGTCCGACCACATGCTTATATACAATGTGTTCCCATGCCATCCATCAACATCATTGTCCTATCTAGTCTTTTCCCTGCACTGGCGTAATGCTCGCCGCATCATCCTCCGACAGGTCCACCAAGTTGACACTCGTCGGTATGCAAGCCACTTGACTTAACATCATCCCCTTGGTCCTCCCAGCAATCCAACACGCTGGTACACCGTCCTGACCACCTCCTACTCAAGTTGGCCACCAAGGCTACCAAAATCATATAAACGTGATGTGCGCTCTTGCTAGCACATCCCGACGCAATCGCAGAGCGCCTTTGCCAAGGGCGCTAAAATTAAGGTCATGACACCTAGGTCCACAGTAGTCTTAGTATTTTTTAAGGAAAGCACTCTTCATCTCATCCCAACTTCGAATGGTGGATTCCCCCAGACCCATAAACCATCTAAGTGCAGAATCTTTAAAGGTGGCCGAAAACAGTTTTAACTTTTGTGCATCATGTAGATAATTATAACTCCTACACAGGATGTCAAACTCAAATAGAAAGGTATCTGGATCTTCAGTACTTTTCCCGTAAAAGGTAGGTAATGAAGATGCTGGGATATTTTTCATATTGACATCACGTGCAAGATCCAAAATGGGGAAGCCAAAAGTTGTTTCAGTTCATCCTTGGTGTTCTCCCTCCCCTTCCATATGGTGTCCAGTTTCCTGATCGCTCATAACAAGAGGATTCCTAAACCAATTGACACCTAACCTATCTCTTCTTGGGGATGGGATGAAATCCCAACGTTCTGGCCTAGGCTGATGTTGAAAAGGAGAATTTGTGGTAGATTCCACTTGAGAAACCACCAAATTCTGAGTATGTCCAAAAAGGGAATTCACTCTTTCTATGTCCACTATGTCAACCAAATTGGAATCTTCCTTTGTTGGTGAAGCTTGTAGGGTCTGTGGAATCTCCACTGAGTGTAACAGTTCACCTTGAGGAACCTCAGTTCCCTCTGGTTTGGTTCGTATTCCATGGATTTTTTGGTGTTGTTGCTTTCTATATCTTTGCCGTTATTCCTATCCCCAAGGTTAGTGAGGGGTGGGGTTTTATTTCCAAAAAGATCGAAATGAATTTTAATGTATCTACCCTTACTATCTCTGGGTCTCATCAAAAAATTACTGTAAATAACAAGACTTTTGATCAAATAAATCAAAATACCTACGCTACAGATGGGTTTGAAGGAACCTGCTATAACAGATGCGCAGGTTCTTACCTCTAGTCTTACCGCCCCTTCTCCTCCAATCTGCAAAGGCTAATCATACCAAAAGGAAACAGTCAACAAATCAATAGAAAACAAAACTGATCAAAAATGTCTAAATAGATTTTACGTATCTACTTCTACTATCGCTAGATTTTGTCAAAAATTAACTCTAAGTAACAAAACGAAACAATCACACACCTATGCTACAGGTGGGTTTGAAGGAACCTATTATAATAGATGCGCAGGTTCTTACCTCTCGTCTTACCGCCCCTTCTCCTCCAATCTGCAACAACTAGTCACACCTAAAAATGTTGTGAACAAATTTGTGTTAAATGAGCAAGATACCATCTTACCTTGGAGAAACTCCCCGACAACAGTGCCAAAATGTTGGGTAAAATTATTGCTACTTAATTTACCTTCAATTTAATTATCAACCAGGACACGTAAACTTTGAGTCACTACACCATGTGTGCAGGGCAAAATGGTTTCAAGCTCATGCCTAGGGTAATTTTGATTTGCTCATGGACAAAGAAACAGAATGTAGTTTATGGAACTAACTACTCTATTGAATAATCAATACCAAAAGTTGTTAATTCTAATCTAAGGAAAGGGAATCAGCTTGCTGAGCACTATTTTACAGTCCAAAAATTTATCAAACCCAATAAAACCTACAGCAATCTCAAACCATGCTAATTATTGATCTATTTTTTAAAAAGAGCAACCAAGCAAGTAAATGGTTCGTTAAAGGAAACCCTACTTGTCCATACAGATCTTTAGCTCTCAAACCTGCCTACACAATGAATATTATTTGATCAATCCTAGTGGTTTTACACCTTTTTAACACAGCCTCTAAGACTGCACTCATCATCCATAAAGAATATTATGCTAAGCACAATGGCTCTTCTTAACCCTAATTCATACAAACACTATCATTCACAAATAATTATTAGAAATAAATTTGCCTTTTTGCTAACTACAGACACAACTCCACTTGCATTCTATGCTCACAAAAGTACATTGGAAATATTCAGACAAAACCACATTTCACTCTCATTTGTCTATCCTACAAGATTT